>JAINUG010000184.1:927500-1135000 GCA_029706075.1 Aldrovandia affinis | reverse complement strand
CCCTACAATACAGAGAGGCTCATTTCTTTTCTGGATGACCTGCATAATCGACTTGTGCCAGCGGAGGAGAGAGGGGCAGGAAACTCCCCTACCTTCGTTATTGTGTGTGATAATGTGGCATTCCACCACTCTGCTGCAGTTACAGACTGGTTTGCTGCACATCCCAGGATGTTAGTACTATTCCTGCCTTCATACTCCCCCTTCCTAAACCCCATAGAGGAGTTTTTCTCTGCGTGGAGGTGGAAGGTGTATGACCACCATCCACATGACCAGATGTCCTTACTGGATGCCATGAATGTGGGGTGTGGAGACATTTGTCCTGAAGACTGCCAGGGTTGGATTAGACATTCCAGTAGATACTTTCCAAGATGCATTGCCAGAGAAGACATAAGATGTGATGTTGATGAGAACTTGTGGCCAAATGCAGGAGAGAGGGAGAACTAGAACCCTCACAGTACTGTACAGTATGAGTGATTATACTATACATGTTGTTTTTTGTGATTATTACTGTATTGCAGCCCTGGAATTTCAGGAAATTCTTTTTTTTGGTTTAGTAAATTACTATATGCAAAGATATAGAAAAAAGAAAGGATATTGAAGCAAATTGCTGCATTTCTGATTCATTCTTGTTACATATACTTTAGTCAGTCAATAAAGTGAAAAGGTGTTATTCTTATTCTATAAAGAAATACTGATTTATGTGAAAAATCATTCAAACTTCAA
Organism: Aldrovandia affinis; assembly: GCA_029706075.1. NCBI lineage: Eukaryota > Metazoa > Chordata > Actinopteri > Notacanthiformes > Halosauridae > Aldrovandia > Aldrovandia affinis. Next base: position 1,134,277 of record JAINUG010000184.1, on the reverse strand, counting down.
AGGTAAAAGTTCATCATTTATGTAATGCTCCCTGTTGTTAGTGTTTCTTAGGTCAGTGTGTTATGAGTGACAATGTATGCTTTCAGAGTGAGAATTGTTGCCAGTGTTATGGTCGAACGACCTTATTTTGAGACATGTATGAAGTGTTTTGGTGGTTTGAGTGAGTTTTGGAAGTGAGATGAACTGTTTGGCCAGGATGCATGTTGGTAATGCAGACTGTATGAAGAGCTTTGAAAAAGTGGCTTCAGTATTGACCGATGCTTGTTAGCAATTAAAAAAAACTGTAAGAAAAAAAATGTTAATTGAATGAACGGACAAACCTTTAAACTGTGTAATAAATCAGAACCTTTAAAACATGACTGCTCACAATGTTCTTATACTGGAGCTCAGCATCTGCACAAAATTATCCTAAAATAGCACATTCCGTCAGGTTCAGTTTAAATGAAAAAGGATGCAGAGTAGTTGTGCCAGGACACTTATATCCAAGAATATACAATCTGCATGTATCCTACGCAATACTGCCTCCACTTCCACAGAGATCAAAACTCAAGTCTGTTTCTAATTATGGTGGCTATGAATTTATTCTCTGTGAAATTGAAATATTTTGGATACACACAAATCCCTACTGTGCCATTTTCATCCTTTCAAAATGGTCACTCGCTCCTTCAAATAATGGGGTGGAATAATCACATAGAAGCTATGACTCTTGTTAGTTGCTTCTTTGGTCAAGCAATCTCTGACTGAAGTGAAATAGTGCCTTCTAGTGGTCAAAGACCAAGCGAATAGGCTGACAGTTGCTGTTGGACAGCAGCAAGCTTTGATGATGGTTTAAGATAAATTGAAACACATCAAAATGTAAAATAAAGGATAAAGGATAGGATCTATAAGGTTTTGGAACCTTTGATGTCCTACTTTAACCCTTTTGCTGTGTAATTAATTTTAAGGGCAGTTCATCTGGAGTGTAAATTCTCCATCAAAAATGTTATTAATCAAAGTTTTAAAGTCACTAATTTCCCATTTTGCTCTATTCATTTTATGTAGACATTACTTGTAGTTTCCACATCTGACATTAGTTTTCAAAGAAAATCTTGTTTTATAGTGAAAAAAGTTATATAAATACACAGAAATGTCAAAAATATTTAAATGCCATCTCAAACAAATGGCATAAATAAGACAAGAAAGTAGGTCAAATTTACTGAAGAATTTAAAATATATAAATGTTACATTTTATGTAACATTTAAATTTTCATAAACCTGTTAAAGATACACGACAAAATGAAATGGAAATACTACATACAATACAAACTCTTTTGCAACACTCATGGGCCTATGGAGAATTAATATTATTTAGTTTTATATGTAATCACGTATCTGTAAATTTCCAAGCTTCTACAAGAACACAATCACTTAACACAAAAAAACAACGCAGAAACGGTGTGAGCTGGAAGCAAACATTTTCCATAGGTCTCCCTGCTCATCTTCATGACAGGAATATCTCATTAGTTTGTGGACAGTTTTATTCAACACAAAAACATGAATTAGTTTAGAAGTTTATACAATATTTTAGTTAAACATATTTACTATATTACTGATGATGATTTGATGATGATTTAACACAAACATTGCTTACCTGATGTTGATACATATAACCCTAACGTGATCTAAACAAAGCCGGCTTGGCCAGCTGCGCTTCCGGGTGACATGCGTAAAACGTCATCTGCCTGCTGTGAGGATTAATCCCAAATGGATAGAAACACCGTTGCACATGTGCTGGGGGTACTGGGGAATGTCACAGTTAAAGGAAACATCAGGCATTTTTTGAAAGACGTAAATAGACGTAAATCCGAATTCCGCAATTAACGGTAATGAGCATTTGTGTGGATACATCTGAATCTCACAGTGAAAGGGTTAATATTGATCCTTGACTAATGGCAGATGCTGGACTTTTGAACACTTCTGTTCTCATTTATATAATCTCAGGAAAGCTACTACATAATACTGCATTATACTAACATAACATATACATGTTATGTATTGTGGCAGACCAATGGGCTGCACAAGAAAATGGCTGCCTGGCCTCCAACACATGGCAGCCAAAAACACTACATTTCCCAGCAGGCCACAGAACCGAGTGAAAGTAACGGGACTAACGACCAGCTGAAGGCCATTTCAAGGCCTATTTAAAGGGCTGATTCCCACTACACTGGGAGAGGAGTAGGAACGTGTTTGGGAAGGAGTTGCTGTATTTGTTTGGAGAGTGAAACTGTGAAGTCGATTGACTAGCCAGTATTTGGAGAGAGAGAGAGTGTTTGTTGGATTGTTTTGTGTATGAAAATTGGATTGTTTTGAGGACCCCCTTTGGATTGACTACGGACTGGATTACGGAACTGACTTGGATTTGGAATTGGAACGGACATCGACAACGAGAAGGATTGCGGACTTTGTGTGTTTGTATTCCCCTGAAGACCCCACCCTTTGTTTTGTGTTGTCTAGAGTTTATTTATTAAATTATTGTTTTTGTTCTGAATACTGCCTCCTCTGTGTTTTTGAACTTGCCTACGCCCTCTGCAAGGTCCGTGAGTGTCGCCCAAACCCCCGGGGACACCACAGTATATACTAACATATACATAACACCCCCGATGTTGTCACGTACTCCCTGGACCCCCTGCACCTGCTGGTGCTCCAGGTGGAGGGGAAGAGGGCGGCGCTGAAGAGGGCAGTGGAGGAGTACATCCTGGAGCACGCCCTGCTGAAGACGTGCTCAGGGAAGTGCTCAGGAGGGGCCACGCCCAGTTCACACGACTCCGTCCACCATCCCATCGCGGCCTTTCAATTCCCACCTGGGAATTGAACCTGCAACCTCTGAGTTACAAGCCCAGCTCCCTAACCATTACACTACACTGCCAGCCGTTATATAATAATATATAATATAATATAATATATAATAACGACCTGCTGGGGTCCCATAAGGAGATGTGCCCCCTCACCCACGGCACGCTGCCCTTCTCCTACACGGCAGAGTGCGCCCTGGGGCTGTAGGGTGGGGTCTGTGACCTAGCAACCCTCTACGCCTCACGAAATGCTCGCAATCTCACCTCCAGCCCCCCCAGGGCACGTGGGAATGGGACAGCCCATCGCACGCCCCTTGCTCTACATTGGGATGCTGAATGGGAGTGATGGTGAAGCTCACCACTCTGCTCCAGGCGAGATCTAACCAAGTCAGAGGTCTGCACACTGCTGTCCTTCAAGATGATCATTACCCAGGACTCCCTGGAAAACAGTATTATTACTGAGTGGGCTATCCTGGTGAAATAAAGCTGAACATGGCTACTGACAAGCTACAATCTGTGAGCTGAAAACGGAGGTGGCAGAGAACTTCCCTTTAAATAATATACAGTGATAAGAACTTAACCCTTTGACTATGGTCTAACAATCTTTCCAGTTTTAATAAGGATTTAATAAGGATAACTCACTGGCATCAGTTGCTGGTTCCCTTTCACTTATTTGTGTCTAAATGTGGTTGCATTGCCTTTGTGCTTTTAACTGGAAATGATCTTAATTATGACAAAAGTTTGGATTTCAGTCATTTTATTGCAAAACAGAATTTGGAGTTCAGTTCAACTTCAAAATATTTTCTCTGAAATGATTTGCTGTGAAGTTCACAAAAGCAGTTACCAAATTTGATATGTGAGCAAGTTATGAAAATGGTCAGAATAGGTTGAGGGGCCACGCAGGTGGCTCAGTGTGGTCCTCGGTGTGGTGACTCTCGAGTCACTAATGGCAAACCAGAAACTGGAGCAAAGTATTCACATCCAACTTAAAACACTTGATATTTTCAATACTTACCATGATATCTGCGTAAGTGTAATTAAACGGAGGGAAAAAAATATTATGAAAAAGAGATTAAAGATTACAAATTAAATAAAGTATTAGCAATAGATGAATAAGGTCTGCTCATTTAAAAATGGTACAACATACCAGCTGTTCGTAGACACCAGTACATCACACAGGAAGTTGTCACAAAGTGGACGGAAATGATTTAATTTGTTTCCCACCTTAGGTCTCAGTTATATTGGGGTTTTGTTCTTTTATTATGGTTTGTGTTGATATTAATGTTTTTTTTTTAATGCATGTATTAGTCTATGAGTGACATAGAGTCATAGTCATAATCAAAGTTTGGTTCAAATAAAATGTCACTCAAGGATAATTATATGTTGTTTTCCATTATCTTGTCACAGTTCAGTAATTAAGTGCTGAAGAATGTTGCTGTAGAAGGTGAAAGTTCTACCAGAAGAATTTGATGAATTTTCCAATATTTCAATTTGTGTTTCATTGCAACCTTCTCAACAGTAACATTTTGTGTTTGAAATTTCAATAAAATGTCAGATTAACATTGTGTGTTTGTTTCTTTAACAGAAAAAGAACAGAATAACATGGATGAACTAATAGAGCAGTGGAAGGAAGAGCGCAAGTCCGCTGTCTGGCTATGAATGTCTTTAATGTTCCCCAGATCTGAATCACAGCATACAGTGTGTAATAACTGCTAAATTAAACAGAAATATCATCGTCACCTTTTTTTACTTAACGTTTTTCATTGTTATTTTTTAAATCCATTATTAACATTTTTTCATCATCTCAAGTCTTGGGTTTCTGAATTCGACAAAGAAAGTAAAAAGAAAACAACAGGTGCAGAGCTCTTTGGCGACTGGACGTTTAGTAGATTCAGAGACACTCCGTTCTCCCGCGATACTCGATGTGTGCTTCCCTGTGTCCGGACTCACAGACACCTCTTATGACAGTAAAACCTGTTTCCCCTTTTTATTTTCCTGTTCACTCTTTATTACTTATTCAGTTTTGTTCCACTTATAACATACCCTTCTCCTAACGGCAAACACGAGCGTCTGAACAAAATTATATAGACAGTGCTAAGAGACACGGTCAGTACATATGTACAATCTGGGCGAGTTACACGAGATTTAAAAAATGAGACGACTGAGATGTAGGAAAATATTGTTACATTTCTGTAACTTTGTTCTGGCAATAAATAGAGGTACTTTTTTAGTATTGATTAATTTCTTAGAATACATTTCACATTCCATTCACACAAGTTCAGAATACCTGGTTACAAACACACACACACTCACACACACATACACACACGTATATACACACACGTACACACACTCACACTCACTCCTAAACAGTCACACACACACGCACACACACACACACACACACAGTCTTCTCACTCAGGAAAGCAGCAGGAGATGTGATCATGTTAATACCCCCTCCCCCCCCCCCCCACACTCACATGCAGTTTCACCCTTCAACTACAGGGGGCGATGCTGGCTCAAGCCAAAGATTCTATCCACACCGTCGGTAAGGCAAGCTCAGGTACAGTGGCCTCTGGCCTCTAACCAAATCTTAACACAGTGCTGTAGGTGGTTGGTCAACAGACCTCGACAGGACAATAGACAAGAGTGTGACTAGACCTGTCCCCAAACACGCGAGCACACAACATTCAGAGACCTGACAGTGAAATACAGTTGAGCTTGAACAACGGGCCCACTGGACAGACCGTCTAAATTTATCTTCATTACTGGTCTTCCTACACTTCTTCCCTATATTAGTTAGTGTGTCAGTATAATACATGATATGACAAATATTTTATTTCCCTTTGAATTTGTTTAATACCTCATTACCAATTAGTTATATCCTGCATGTGCCACAGAATGTAGAGGCTGTATAGAATTCAAATTCACAGAAAAAAATGCATTTTTGCACCTTCATGAATTTACAAAATTACATAAAAAGAAACAGCAATGACATTAACAATTGAAAACTACAGTGAATAAACTAACCGGTAGCCACTTCTGAACTTGCACCTGTTGTCTTTTGTCACAAAGTAAGTATTTCATTCATTCACTCAAAAAACAAACAAGAAACTTATATTTACAAATAGTTACTTCTGTCTGTTTGTTCTTACACTTAAAAAAATGTACAGTTTAACATTTCTCTGAAGATTTGTCTTTCTGTTTCCCATATGTTCCGCCCGGGATTGCAGCTTTTCACAGGAGAAGGTGGTAATAATCACAACTGTCCATCATGGCGCCCTCTAGTGTGCAACGTACAAAATAGACAAGAAACAGAACTTAAAATAGGAAAATGGCATCTGTCGCTGATCTCTTCCACTTACTTAATTTTAGTTTTTTGTTGTTTTGTTTTTTCTCTTTTTTGTATGCAGCGTAAATGTAGTGGCTTGTGTGAACGAGTATGAAACTTGTTCACTGCTGGCCAAAAGACATAAAGGACCGAATAGGGCATCCTTTACATCCCGTTGCCGTGCCATCTGTTGCCACGGTCGCTACGGTCACCGTGATCGTGATGAGGCTTTTTGTTTTTCAGTCACATCCTGTTACTCTGAAGCTCCGGTCACTTGGATTTCTGTCTCAGTTTATAGATCCAAGAGTACCAAACGTAGTCCCACCTCACTGCGCTCGACTCTCACAGTCTGGTGTGTTACTTGTGCAGCTGAAAGAATCACTCTCATATGATGACCCCCCCACCCCTAACCCCTCACCCTCCATATGCACCCAGAAAAAAGGAAAACATTTCAAGCAAAACAAGCAAATACAATGTTGTGTCCATCAATACCATACAGGCATTTAGTGGCAACAGTGGTGTATGCATTTACATGTCCGTGCTCACTCTCCTTCCTGAAACACTGCCGCCCCCGATCCCTGACGCTTGACCCCCACTCACCAGCCTGCAGAGGCTCCACTACTATGGGCTGCATCGGATAGAGGCGGCTGAGGGGCACAGTCAGAAAGCTCTTTGAAAAACAAACACAGCAAACAGAGAGTAGAAATGCCACACCCTCTGAACTTTGACAACCTTTGACTCTCTTCTGTCGTTACTTATTTCATTTCTTTATTTCAAACTACCAGCCCACCCTTCAAAGACCTCTCTCAAAACACCTGTATCACTTTGCTGGCACCTTGAATGAGCCAGCCATTCCCAAACCATCCTGCCTGTGTGTGATCTGTTGTTGCCGCGCCCAGCAGTGCCAGCAATGTGCTGAGGAGTGACACAGAAGAATGACACACTGGGGACAGAGGCATGCTTATGGGCTTCTGTAAATCTGCTCACAAAAGTTACAACTTTAAAACTGATTTCTATTTTTCCATCTAGGCTGTTTTCCAACTCCCATTTTTCTTTTTTGCCAATGTGGGAGACGTTACAATCAAACCCTTGTTTACGAGGAGAAGAAGAGAGATGAAAACACAGGTTGAGAGAGAGAACCAGGGAGAATCATATTTTCGAGTTTTGTTTTTGCAGTGGGGGAAATGAAGCTCAGAGGCCTGATGTCTCTCTCTCTCTCTCTCTGCGCTCCAGCAGCCCTGTGAAGGAGTGCTGACACACACACATACACCGATGAGCCCTGCACACACACTCAATCACACTCATACACACACACTCATACACATACACACACACACACATACACACACTCAATCACACACACACACACTCTCACACACACACACACACACACACACACACACACTCATCAAACAGAAAATGCATGTGCTGGTAATGGGCCGCTGGCAGACAGAGAGATTTCAGAGAAAAAAAGAGTCACAAAAATGGAAAGATTGGATTTAACTGTAAAGATTGGGTCTGATTGTAAAAAGATTGGGCCTGACTGTAAAGATTGGGTCTGACTGTAAAGATTGGGCCTGATTGTAAAGATTGGGTCTGACTGTAAAGATTGGGCCTGATTGTAAAGATTGGGTCTGACTGTAAAGATTGGGCCTGATTGTAAATATTGGGTCTGACTGTAAAGATTGGGCCTGATTGTAAATATTGGGTCTGACTGTAAAGATTGGGCCTGATTGTAAAGATTGGGTTTGACTGTAAAGATTGGGTCTGGCTGTAAAGATTGGGTCTGATAGTAAAGATTGAGTTTGACTGTAAAGATGGTAAATTGGGACTATGCGCTTTGATCAGTAGTCTTGGACTCCCCCAACGAACAGACAGATTCTCAAACAATGTTCCTAAGCACAGTCTTGCACCCTGAAGGCATGGAGAGTTAGGGGGGGAATTCTGTGCGGGGGGTTGGGGGGCTGTATTAAAAAGAAGAAGCAGCTTGTATTTTAAATAAATGATCAAATCCTGGCGCAGAACAGATGGCAGCCATGTGACCTTCCACAGGTTTAAAAGTGATGCAGAGCGAAACATGCTTTCACACATCAGCCAAATCCTAGAAGGACATAGAGTATGAAAAATGAAGAATGTGGCTTTTCTGTATTTTCATTTTCGTTTCACTTTAGAATTTTGATGATTTTGAAATATCTACAGAAAAAGAATGTTTTCATTGAAAAGGTTTCTATGTAGTGCCTAAGTTTTTTTTTTTTTTTTTTTTAACCCCCCCATTACGGGAAGAAGAAAAACTATTTAAAAAATGAGTGCAATAAAAAAAGGATCTTACATTTAGAGATTCTCCTCTCTGGTGTCCCTTTCGCCTTTCAGTTTGAAAAATATTTATTTCATGCATAGATCCCCACCAAGCAAACCAGTTATATATTTTATTCTTTGTGTATCTGTATATATATATATATATATATATATGTATACACATACATATACGTAAATCAACATATATATATCGATTTACTTAGAAATCCCTCCAAGAAAAAAAGAATATCATCAATCACCCGATGCAGAAAAGAAGAGAAGGAAAAGGAACGGTTGTTTGGCACTTTTTGATAATTCCTTCATAAGGTTCCATCCTGTGGAGACAGTTATTTCTGATGCTCCGTTCCCTGTCTATGCACTTGCACGGCACTTGGCACCAAGAATGCTGGTAGAAAGAAGATATCAGAATATCAATATTCTCATGTTATCTTTCATATATATGTATATATATATATATATATATATATATAAATATATATATACACACATACACACACATATAATATATAGTAGAATAACCAGGAGCTATAAACAAGGTGATGGTAAAAAGGAAGATATCGCTTAAAAAGAGAGGGAGAGAAAGAGAGGAAGAGTGAGAGACCTAGTAATGGGGGTTTGGACGATACAGTGGGGATAGACAGAAAAATAAAGGAGAAGATCATGGTGAAAAGCAAGTGAAAAGAAGGGGAGGGATCAGAGATGGAGAAGACAAACGCAGGAAGTTAGGGTGGGGTCCATTTCCTGTTGCACGCCAAAAAACAAAAAACAAAAACAATCCCACTGCCACAGATTTGCCTGAAATGCTGTACCCAGCCCTCACTATCTGGTGGGAGTCAAGGAAGGTGGAGGAGAAGAACCCCTTGGGTTTTTTCAGAAAGAAAATGAATAAGAAAAAAGATGCTCGGTTGCGTGTCTCCGCCGGGAAGCAAGGGGGCGCTATTGGTATCTGAGGGGCGTGGCGTGTGGAGTTTTGAGAGCAGATCCTCCCCCTGGGGGCTCCACTATACGCGGGTGGTGGAGTGGGGGTGGGGCAGCGTGTTGTTATGGCCCGGGGTGGGGGTGGGGTAGGTGTTGAAGGCATGGAGAGGCTGCATTCCGGTGATGGTGCTGGGGATCATGGTAATGGTGTTGGGGGTCATGAGGGGCACATCGTCGGGGGCGCGCCGCAGGGCCAGCGTGTAGTCGGGCGGGCAGGCGGGCCGCAGGATGTCGTGTGGGCGGAGCGGCTCCATGTCGTGGTGGGCGTCGTGCTCCGAGTGCTTCATCTGCAAGGACATCAGCTCCTCCTCCTGGCTGTGCGCCAGGTCATTGGCCGGGCTCCGCTGGGGCGACAGGTGCCTCCGAAGCTCGTGGCGCTTGTCCCGCTTGTAGTAGAGCGCGGCAAAGGCCAGGATGTTGAGGAAGAGGAGGGAGGCGCCCACCGCCACCGTCACGCTCAGCTCCGTCGAGTAGTCCCGCGTGTCTCCCGGGAACGGCGACACCCGTGGCTTCTCTGAGCCGTCGGGGTCGGGGTCCGGGGGGTAGGTGGGGGTGGAGTGGCGCGTGTGGCCCGGGCCTTTCCAGTGAGGCCCGTCTAGGCGCGGGGTGCCGGGTGGCTGGCGCGTGGACGTGAAGTACTCCTCGTGCAGGCTGTGCAGGTGGGGCACCAGCTCCAGCCAGAAGGCCACCTTGTTGGCACGGTAGTTGTCCCTCACACGGGGCTTCAGGCCAATGTGCAGGTACTGCTTGTCCTTGGAGTTGAACTTGGTCCAGATCACCTCCTCAAAGCGGTTGGGCTTGGTGTGGATGAACTTGGTGTCCTGAGGAACGGGCAGGTTTGGATCCCTGGAGGAAACAACCAACAAAGTTCAGTTTCAAACCAACAGGAAGGCCAGTCTAAAGTGAGCCAAGCTGCCCCGCATGCAGGAATCCACACAGGAAGTGGAGTGGAGTGGTTCTGTGTGTCTAAGTAGGTAGAGCATGGTTCTGTGTAGCTCAGTAGATAGAGAATGGTTATGTGTGGCTCAGTAGATAGAGCATGGTTCTGTGTGGCTCAGTAGGTTGAGCATGGTTCTGTGTGGCTCAGTAGGTACAGCGTGGTTCTGTGTGGCCCAGTAGGTAGAGCGTGGTTCTGTGTGGCTCAGTAGGCGGAGCGTGGTTCTGTGTGGCTCAGTAAGTAGAGTGTGGTTCTGTGTGTCTCAGTAGGTAGAGCATAGTTCTGTGTCGCTCAGCAGGTAGAGCGTGGTTCTGTGTGGCTCAATAGGTAGAGTGTGGTTCTGTGTGTCTCGGTAGGTAGAGCATGGTTCTGTGTGGCTCAGTAGGTAGAGCATAGTTCTGTGCGGCCCAGTAGGTAGAGCATGGTCCTGTGTGACTCAGTAGGTAGAGCATGGTCCTGTGTGACTCAGTAGGTAGAGCATGGGTCTGTGTGGCTCACTAGGTAGAGTGTGGTTCTGTGTGGCTCAGTAGGTACAGTGTGATTCTATGTGTCTCAGTAGGTAGAGCATGGGTCTGTGTGGCTCAGTAGGTAGAGCATGGCATCTGTTTGGCTCAGGGTAGAGCATGGTTCTGTGTGTCTCAGTAGGTAGAGCATGGTTCTGTTTGGCTCAGTCTGTTTGGCTTCCCACTGGGACCACGTAGGAAAATATATTGTAGAGCTCATTCAGGTTCTTTGTTAAATACCCAGCTGTCTCAGTAGGTAGAGCATGGTTCTGTTTGGCTCAGTAGGTAGAGCATGGCATTGGCAATGCTTAGGTTGTGGTTTTGATTCCCACTGGGACCACGTAAATTACATTGAAAATATATTGTACTCATTCAGTATTGTAAATCGCTTTGGATAAAAGCGTTTGTTAAATGGCTTACATATATACTATATACAGTATATATATATATATATATATATATATTAAAGTGTAATAAAGGAAAAGGGGCAGTACCAGTGCCTGCTGTTTCACAGCCCTCCACACACTCACCCGGTCTTGGCGAAGTTGGTCCAGTAGGTCATGACCACAGCGCTCAGCATGACGTCGTTCTTGGAGAAGTTGCAGGGGAAGAGGTCGGTGGCGCCCACCATGGGGATGCCGAACACATAGGGGATCTCGTCGCCGTGGGCTGCGTCCGCCCACTCCGGGCGCGTCTCCGTCTGGCAGTGGTGGTAGAAGGTGTAGAAGTAGACGGGCGACTGGAACTCTGCGTGCAGCTTGGCTGTGGCCACCGCCGGCGCCACCCACTGGTGGTCGGTGAAAAGTGCCAGCAGGGTCTTGCGCCTCATTTCCCCGTTATCACGGTCCGCCCAGTCTGTATACATGAACTTGATCGTCTCCCGGAGGATGTCCTTACCTGGGACGAGAGAGCAGAGAAAAGAAACACGTGAAATAGGTCCGATATTGTGGCCACGATTATTACACTGGAGCGCGGCATTCCGGATGGGTGAGAAAATTACACCAAATATATTGAAACTCTGACACAAAAAATTGTAATTGAGATAAATGATGATAGATGACAGATATCATTCCTCCATAGTTTACCACAGAAGGCATTTGTCTAATCTTAGCTGTGTGAGATTTGCACAGATACACAGTGACACAACGCCTGACCTTTTGATATGAATACCGCACAATGTGACAGCAAGCCAGTGGATGTTCCACCACGAGTCATAATTTACAGGGGAGACAAAAAAGCCTTCAGCTCACCTTCAGGATAGCCATAGAGGTTGTCCACGAAGTTGGAGATGGTGTAGTCAAAAGCTGCAGCCGAGATTCCCTCCTCGCTCTCTGAGCCACCATCATCCACAAACTTCAGCCCTTCTCCCTGATTCACTCCGATCAGGATGTCATAGTTCAGGAACTCTCCCTGGTGGAGCAAAGACAGAAGACCACCTGTTTAAACGTGATGAACAGGTCCTGAGGAACAGGAGCCAGGGCAAACTCTTCTCTGATGATTCAAATACATTTGAGATCAATACAAAAAGATGTCTGCTTAAATATATTCTAAAACATGCACACTTTGAGTGACACAATGCTCAAAATTACTGGCAATTACTTGGCAATGTAAGGAAAAAAATAAATAAAGCAAAGGTAAAAAAATAAATAAAAATAACTTTTTGAAATTATTCATAACAACATATTAGAATACAGGAACAAACCTGAAAGTTTCTCTGCTAAGATTTAAATGTTCAAAGTGTGCTGCACATTTGTAGAGGCCAAATGTGACAGACAGACAGACAGGTAGACAGGAAAGACACAGAGGAGTAAAACCCAAAGTTGGACCTGCTGCATGAGTATCTCTGGGTCGTCCGGGACCACGTCCCCATCCACCACGGGCCCGAAGGCAATGTGGTACCGGGCGGGTTGGATGTCCTGGTCCACCAGCTCACGGAAGTTCTTGCGGCGCAGGCACTCGACCAGGTCGCCCGTCTCCCCGAAGCTGCAGCCTACCTTGCGGGCCAGGATCTGCGTGTACTTCAGGGGCTGGTAGTTCACGGACCAGCTGGAGATGGCAGAACCACTCTGGGCGATGGCTCTTTGGAACAGACCTAAACCAGGGGTCGCAAACCCGTGAGATCCTGATGGTTGTTCACAAAGTTACAAACATTCTGAGGACGGGTTTGAGAATGCAGCAGGATGTGCAAGGAGCAATCACTGGGTCCAGGAGGGGTTAAAAATGTGTACAAACATCGATGACCTGACAGCCACTGAGCCACACAACAACAACAACAACATCAATCACACTGCTGTCTCTCCTCCACACTTCAGCTAAACGCACACCCTCCCAATTCTTAATCATCTTATTTGTGTCTACCCAGGACCCAATTTTAATGAACTTCATCTACCCCTGAGGCTTTGAGAGCTTGATGGCGTGGAGACATGAATATAGATATGAATTTAATTACAATCATAATTATAAGCCAGGCAGAACATCACAATGGAGAGTGAATTTGGAATTCCAGCGGAACTTGAATCATTAATGTCCCTGAACTGAGTGTAAAGGTCTCGTCGAGTGGTGTCGCCCGAGTGAGACTCGCAGGGGCTCGGGGGAGAAGGGTGATACACCGAAACAAGCTTATAAACAAGCTTTAATCACAGAATTAAACTGTGGATGAAATGACAATAAAAACCTGTGAATTAACAGGAGCTTTCACCTGGAAGAGCAGTGTGATATTTAGCATTGAATTGTGGGGAGCACACTGACAGGATGACCGGCGCGTTAAAAGGGCTTCTGTTTGTCCCTCTGTACTGAAGTGTGAGCTCAGGCCTGTTAAAGCACCACTTCCACCTCTCCCCTCTCCCCTCTCCCCTCTCCCCTCTCATTCCTCTGCTGTGCTTTCTCCTGCACATTCTCTCGTTAATTATTAAGCAGCGATACAGACCCCCTTTCCCACTGAAATCAATTAGGAGTCCGCTCAGCTGCTGCTAAACTGTCCTCCATCCACCCCATCCGAATCCCTCTTTCAAACAAGAGAGAGAGAGAGAGACCACCCATTTTCTCTTCTCCTTAAAGAGCTGTTTATCTCTTTAGCTCTCGTCCGTCTTTCTTTCGGCCTGCCTACCTCTCTGTTTATCGATTCATCTATTTGTCTTACCGCCCGACTGTCCCTTTTGTCTTTCTGCCTCTTAATAACACTCTGTAATGTTTTTTTTCCCCTTCAGTTGTTTGCTATAGACCTATTTGTCTAAGTGTAATGTTCCTTATATTGCACCACATTTGTGAAGGACCATCAAAGCAAATGGACTGGAATATTCTCATTTTGTCAGGAAACAGAGGTGGTTTCATACCTGAAGCCCACAGGCCAGTGATTGACAGGCCAGGTTGGGAGAATCGATGTTAGATGACGGAGAAGATGATGACGATGAGGACAATGACTCTGACGAAAGACAATTTGATGATGGAAATGTAACAGGAGAGATGGGAGCAGCAGAGAAGTCAAGTCAGTGACAAGAGACTCATGACATGAAACACGCAACAAAGACGAACACACACACCCGCACACACACACACACACACCCACACACGCACACACCCGCGCACACACCCGCGCACACACACAAACACACACACACACACACACACACGTGCAAACAGAAACACATACACACATACATTTTTACAAGCAGACTTGAATCACACACACAAATAAAACACATGTACAAATAAATTTACACAAACATACACACATATATTTATACACACACACACACACACACACACACACACACACACACACACACACACACACACACACACATCCACACCCACACCCACACAGACATACACACACACACACACACCCACACACAAACACACACACAACCATGTGCAAACAGAAACACATACACACACACATTTTTACAAGCAGACTTGAATCACACACACAAACAAAACACATGTACAAATACATTTACACAAATATACACACATGTACATTTATACACACACACACACACACACACACACACACATACACATATGAAGTTAGACAGAGACTGAAGCTGCATTAGATAGCTGTAACAAACAACTTTTTCTACCTCCTCCGTCTTGTAGTGCCTGCAGCTCTTACCTAACCCACCTGAGTATTGCTAATGTATGCCTTTGTGTCTGCAACAGCAGCAGGAAGTCTGGTCCCACGCTGCGGTTCCTCATGCGGTGGTTTGGGGAGAATTACAGAGCCCAATGCAGACAGCTGTACCCCCGCTCCCCCGCACACTCACCCTCGGAGTGGTGGGACAGGATGAGCAGGTTCACACAGGACGCCCCAGCACCAGAGCCGAAGATGGTGATCCTCTCTGGGTCGCCCCCGAAGTGCCCAATGTTCTCGTTCAGCCAGCGCAGGGCCTGGATCTGGTCCAGAAGGCCGTAGTTCCCCTTCGCTGACTGGTCCCCTGTGCTCAGGAAACCTGCAGGGGGCGTGTGATTGGATGAGTGGAGAGGGTGGGAACAGAGAGGGGGCGTGGTGTGAGGGGTGGGGTTGGAAGGGATGGGGAGCGGAGATGGGAGGGATAGGGTAAAGACGAGGTGGGGGGGAGAAGTGGTAGATAGATATTAATATAGAGTGTATCATATGTGGCCATGTCACAGGATTGGCCTACAGAAAAGAGACTACAGTGCATTACTGTCTGAAATGTGTTTACTCACACAAAAACACAGACATGTATCTTCTGACACATATTTCCGGGTGTCCTTGCCAAGTGATGCATTAATTTGCTTCTTTACCATGCTGATCATTAACAAATCAAGGTAAACTAATGAAGCAGTGCAATATCAGATTAAAGCCCTTAATCATATCCAATATCCTGTTTGAAATGAGTACAGTAAGAAGTGCGTGTTAGAAAATAGAGATGAGAAATGAGTGGGTGTTCTTTGAGCCCAGAATACAGGCAGATCATTTCATCTGCTTCCAACACACCAGAGCTGGGCTGCACAGCAGAGAGAGGCTGATCAAAGCTGCCTGACTGAGAGAGAAGACTCACACACACACTCACACACACACACACACACACACATACACACACAGCGACACACACACACACACACACACACACACATACACACACACGCACACACACACAAACACGCAAAAAGACACAACACACACACACACACACACACACCCACACACACACACACACACACACACACACACACACACACACACACACACACACACACACACACAGAGATGTCCCATCTGCTCTCCTGCACTGCAGTTCAATATCACATTGTCCTAAGCCAGGGGGTTAAACTCACTCCACGGAGGGCAGAGTGTGTAATTCCACATTCGCTGAAGAAAGGAGCTAATTCGTGAAATCACCTGGGGCCTCATTTATAAAACATGCTTACGCACAGATTTTATCTTAGAACATGCGTACGCTCAAATCCACACCAAAGTTCAGATTTATAAAAACGGTCTTTGACGTGGAAAAGTACTTAGCTCCACGTCAGGTTCCAACTTGGCGTATGCACGGCAATGTTGGAGTACTGCAGGTATTCGCGGTCTTGTCTCTTCTCTGTCCTGACCCCTCGCTGATGGAACGACCTTCCGCAATCGGTCAGGACCGCGGAATCACTTGCGATCTTTCCACCTTTTCAGACTCCACTACCACTGAATTTAGTTAATTGTCATCACCACTGCCTACTTGCTCAACACTATATACCCCTGCTTACTCCATTTAAAATAATAATTTACTAACCTTTTCCTTCCCAGTGTTACAGGTATGGTACGCAGCTGCCTGCAATGATGTCTATCGCTGTATTACTGCACTGATCTCTTGTGCGAACTATGATTGTTCCTACCATGTATGTATGCACATCTTGTAAGTCGCTCTGGAGCGCCAACATATCGTCTGCTGCCTAATTGTTTCCTCATTATTATTATTATTATTATTATTATTATTATTATTATTATTATTATTAGTAGTAGTAGTAGTAGTAGTAGATGCTGTTGTAGTTGTATTACCAGATTGAACACATTGCTTAGGCTATACGTAATGGTTTGCACAATAAAGTTATTAATACATTAAAACATAAGCTAGGATACTTGTGGAAAACAAAACAAAAACACACATCGGTTTTCCAAAACTACCCATATTAGCATAATTGACACATCCTTGAAGGAAATTTATTTAATATACATACTATGGTTCCACACGTGTAAAACATTTTGGTCAATCTATAGGCTATAAAATGTCTGCAAGAGGAAGAATGGTAGCATTGTCACTTCTCGAAGATATCCCCAACCGCGCAATAAGAAGGGAACGAGTTATTAAAGATTTTGACCTCAGTTTTAAATCAGACCACTTTTTCTTTGCGTCCTTCAGGGACCTTTGCTGCCCCCCGTTCACAGCCTGGGCTACAGACTGCCAGGCCACGTACTTGGTTTTACTGGTAAAGCCACTGGAAAGGCTCCCAAACAGCGTCCCTGCACGCATCTGCACCTCAGATTATTTTGCTTGCAGCTAGCCATTATCAAGCAGAGGATTTGTGTTTTGGGATTCGAAGAAGGGATTCGAGCTCCTTTATATGCTAATGATATTAATTAGGGGGCGTTTACAAGGTGGAGATCTAAAACCATTCAGCTACGCACAATTTCAAGATCATTTGTGATCTAGAGATTTCACATCTGGGGGAGTGGCGTGCGCACGTTCTTTTGTGCGTACATTCATTTTCTCTGAATCACACGTACGCACATTTAAAAAATGATCTTAGATCAAATGTAGGATGGTTTCTACGCAACTTTTTTATAAATGAGGCCCTTGGTGTAGTGCATCGGTTGCAACAAAAACCTGCACACACTCAGCCCTCGGTGGAATTAGATTGACACCCCTGTCCTAAGATGAATTAAATATCTATGGCTTAATTTGTGAAGCAGCTGTACTGTTCACACAAAACCATTCTTAAAAAGTCACAGTGTTAGAGTCACAGTGTTAAAGTCACAGTGAGCCCTGTTAAAGTCAGAGCTCTTTTTCCCTCCGTTATCCTCATCGTTTCTGGGTCATGGCATCTCAATTATTCCAGCTGCGTGTGCCTTCATAAATTATTCCAATTTCTTGTTTCTACTGCACCCCTCACCCAAAGCGTGACCTACAGCAGATTAAAAATCTGATTCATGGAGACCTTAGGCACGACCACAAGGTGCACAGCCACCCCCCCCACCTCCTCGCTAATCTGGAGGGCAAACGCAGGCGCTGATGTGTCATAACAGGGATCATGGTGTTCAGAAAAATGTACTTTATTGATAATATTTATTTAATTATATATATATATATTTATATGTATTTTTTCTAGCTGGCTCAGTTTTTTTTTCAGACTGAGAGCCGGAGCGTAAAGGATGAGTGGTGCTCGCCCCTGAGCCCTAGATCCTGCGAGAAGTGTGAGCTGCCCCCATCAACCCTCACCCCCACTCCTACCCCAGTCCCTGGATCTGGACCCCCTTCACGTGGTTTAGCCCCCCACTGACTACCTAACTCAGGAGGCGCAAAGTCATTCAGCCCTGAGTCACCTTGGACTGACCATGATATGGTCTTTTTTGGACACACCCTGTGCTGGCCAGAAGAGGATGGGCTCCACCCCCCCTTTAGTCTGGTTCCTCCCAAGGTTTCTCCCTATCAAGGGAGTTTTTCCTTGCCACTGTCGCCTTTAGGCTTGCTTTTGGGGGGGTCTAGGCCTGGGTTCCCATTCTGTTAAGCGTTTTCTGACAATTCATTTGTGAAAGGTGCTATACAAATACATTTGATCTGATTTGATTTGGTTTGCTCTGGTGAGTGTCTGTGAGCTTCTGAGAGCTGAGTAACCATGGAATAATAACCATGCAGAGGCACAAATGCTTTTCAGTGAAGATGCTTTGATTGCTGAACCCTGCAACACAGCACAGTATCAATACAGCAGCACCTACTTACCAATGCTTTGGGGAGTATCACTACGCATAAAAAAGTAGTTCCTCCTATACTGGATAACATTAACAAGTCCACAGAAACTGAAATTCACTGTCACAATTACACTAAACAGGCTATGTAAAACATTCACTCATACACAAATGTAATAGTTTTGCACAGAATATGTTCATGAATTGTTCCAAGGGGTGTCCTGAAATGAAATGAAATAAAGCTTAAAATATTTGACACATTATACTGCCAAACTTTTACATCCTGTCATTTGTTTAAGTGGTAAATATGCTAAGGTACATGATAAAACACATTTTATTTCTGTAATGATGACAGTTGAATATCTTTCTTCATTCAATGTGTGAATTTTTTGAATACTTCCGTCAGATAACAGCTCTACCTTGCATGGATAGTTTCATAATGAACAGCCTGATAATGAGACACTAATGACGAAGGGAATTGCTTTTTTTACATTTTACACAGAAGAAAAGACCTACTTCCCTGTTTGGCTTGTGTTTCCTGTTTTGTAATGTTGTGCTCCAGCCATTGCTGGCTTGTAGTTATTGTTGATGTTTGTGTGTAAGGGAGACTGCATGTGTGTGAGTAAGTGTATGAGAGAGTGAGCGCATGTGTGTGTGTGTGTGTGTGTGTGTGAGGGAGACTGTATGTGTGTGAGTAAGTGTATGAGAGAGTGAGCGTGTGTGTGTGTGTGTGTTTGTGTGTGTGTGTGAGGGAGACTGTACGTGAGTAAGTAAGTGTATGAGAGAGTGACCGTGAGCGTGTGTGTGTGTGTGTGTGTGTGTGTGTGTGAGGGAGACTGTATATGAGTAAGTAAATGCATGAAAGAGTGCGTGTGTGTGAGAGCATGTGTTTATATTTGAGTGAAGGAGTGTGTTTGTGTGTATATGTGTGAGAGAGAATATATGATTGATTGTGTGTGTGTGAGAGAGAGTATATGATTGATTGTGTGTGTAAGTGTGTGTGTGTGTGTGTGAGAGTATATGATTGCTTGTGTGTTTCCGTGTGTGTGTGTGTGTGTGTGTGTGTGTGTGTGTGAAAGAGTATATAATTGATTGTGTGTTTGCGTGTGTGTGTGAGAGAGTATATGATTGATTGTGTGTGTGTGTGAGAGTATGTGAGTTATTGAGTGTGTGCATATGGCTAAAGGTTCTCTGTATGCCTCCTCTCTCTCCTTCTTTCTCAGTCCCCCCTCTTCCCCACTCCGTCTCTCCCTCCCTCCCTCCCCCCCCCTCCCTCCCTCTCTTCCCCCTCTCTCTCTCTCCCCCTCCCTCTCTCCCTCCCCCTCCCTCTCTCTCTCTCCCTCCCTCTCTCCCTCTCTTCTTGGCACCAGGAACGCATGCATGCACACACACACACACACACACACACACACACATACACACACACATACCCACATACACACACACACACACACACCCAGATCACACCCTTAAGGCTGGCTGACTTAAGTGTTGATATTCCTATAAATGAAGGGAAGCTATCCCTCCTCTGTATTGGTTTTATTCTGTTTTGTATCTGCTATGAATGTTGTGCTGCAGTGTGCTGGCTGTAGTTTTATGTGATTAGCTGTGGCTGTGCTACTGTGCTGTGCTGTACTCCAAAATTCAGCTGCAAATAAGAACAACGTTTCAGAAGAGTGCTGTCCCCTCCTGGAATGAGTGAGGATGTTCAGGTCTCTAAATCAGTAAGACCATCACTGTCCCCTCATAGTGCCAAGTGTCAGGGCTGACAAAACATCTGCTGACAAATGTGCCTCAAATTGAGATGATGTATGCACAAAAGAAGAACAATCAAAATCAGCGGGTGATTACTCCACTTGACTGGAGCGCTGAAGGCATTTCTAATTCTAATTCAAAGTCGGTTTGATTGACAGGCAAGTTGGCCTTTAAGTGAGAACCCCAGAACACTGAGCTCTTGTCTCTGTTTGCTCGGTCGCCACACAAACCTGAGCACAATGTTTCTGAGGCGGCTGGACAGAACGCATGCAGCCAGCCTACAGTCCAGTTAATCAATAAAACCTACTAGCTACCTGGATTAACATATACAGTACCAGTCAAAAGTTTGAGTACACCTGCTGGAAACAAGGTTTATCTCATAATTGACAATGTGTACCGTATAAGCTTCTGTAAATACTTCTGTAAGAGAATTGAATTGAAAATCGAATCTTGGATTCTTCAAAATAGCCACTCTTTGCCTTGATAACAGCCTCACAAACACGGGCCATTCAGTTAATAAGTTTCAGCAGGAAATCACCCGACATGTCTTCCTAGCTCTCCTTCTATGGGATTGAGGTCTGGACACTGGGCAGGCCACGTCATTAGTTTGAGTTGTCCTTCATGTTCCTGTTTCGCCAGATAGTTCTTGTACAACTTCAAGGTGTGTTTTGGGTCATTATCTTGTTGAAGAATGAAGGAGTGCCCGATTAGCTGTAATCCAGATGGAAAGTGAACTCAAACTTTTAACTGGTACTGTACATGCTAGCACTAGGCAAGTGATGTAATTCACATAAAACAGTCAATAATAATAATAATAATAATAAGTGATTTTGTAGAGCACATTTCTAAAAAGGTGCCTCCATGTAAAATCCTGTAAACTAAAAATAATGGAAACAGCAGGTCATATGTTCAGAAGAACACAGATAAAAATGAATGGAACACATCTCTAAAACATGGAGGAGGAGCCAGTCTAATTCTCCTCCTCACACCACACACACACCTAACACACACACACGCACGCACACACGCACGCACGCACGCACACTGCGTGTGTGTGCGTGCATGCGTGCGTGTGTGTGTGTGTGTGTGTGTGCGTGTGTGTGCATGTGTGTGCATGTGTGTGCGTGTGTGTGCGTGCGTGTGTGTGCGTGTGTGTGTGCGTGTGCATGTGTGTGTGTGTGTGCGTGTGTGTGTGCATGTGTCTGTGTGTGTGTGTGTGTGTGTGTGTGTGTGTTTGCATGTGTGTGTGTGTGTGTGTGTATGTCTGTGCGTGCGTGTGTGTGTGTAAAGAATCAGATGCACTATTAGCACGCACACACTCACACACACACACACACACACACACACGCACAATGAGCACAGAAACGGATGAAAACAAAAACATTAAAGTGTCACCATTCTGACAGTGTGTAAATCTCCCGGGGTAAGGCAGTCCAAATCTTATGGAGCACTGCTCCCCACAGTGTGCTGGCTGGAGTCTCTGAGCCAGACACCTGCCATTTCATTTGTGGATGCCAACACTTCCAAATAGTTGAAGCATACAAATAAATATGCTAAATCTAATAACCATTTTAATATTAAAATATTGATCCCACAAAAAACAAATGCTATTTGAAAGTATTTAAATATTAATAATTGTAAAAGTACATTTAATAAGGTAAGGCTTTTTAAACAAAACAGCTAACATGTGCAATTACTACACAGTAGTTGAGGAGGACTCCAAATGAGTCCCAGGCCAGCACTGGGATGGTGGCTAATTGGGAATCGAGGTACAGGTGATTCACAGGTGCCCTCTTTGAAAATGGGTACAGTCAGTAAATACTGAGTCAAGCGCATGGATGCCTCCAGCAGGCTGAACAAAGCAGGTTAGACTCAGCTCTTCAGAAAGGCTGTAATGTGTGTTTCACTACGGTAACCAGGGTAACCAGGGTTTCCCCATCCCATTAGAGCCCCCTGTGAAGGAGTAACAAATTTATCAGGGACATCATGACCAAAAACCACACTAGGTCACCCATTTAAAATGATTATTAAATATGCTAATTTAAGCATTAATAATAAACACAAGTTGAGTTCAGTGAAGGTTAGGTGTATTTGCAATATTTTAGTATCAATATGAACTCATAGCCAATGTAAAAGAAAATAAAAGAAAAAGAAAAACAGAAAGAAAAAGATTGTGCGTGTCTTATTATGAGAACATTTCCCAGTTGCTCGTTAACAAAGAGAAACAAAATCTGAAAACAATCTTAGAATGCAGTCCTATAAGCCCGTGATTATACGTACTGTATCTCTGTCTGACAGCTGCCATGTTCATCTGTAATTCCAACATTCCAAAAATACACTTTCACTTTTACGACTAAAACATGCTTCTCCTTTCTCGTGAAAGTCCAATTTCGATAAAGAAAAAGGAAAGCGATAAAATGGGTGAAGGTGAATCTGAGTGCACAGCAGTCAAATTCTCTCTGCTCACAGAAAATATGCTGCATTAATAGCTTCAGCAGCTATTTTTAGATTCTGTAAAACGAACCATGAACGCTTGTGAGGTGGACCCAACATGAAATAGTCGAGAGGAAGTTTATATTTGTGACCGATCGCCTGCACACAGCTGTCCAAATGTTCTGATTTCAGCTTGTGCAACCTATAGGACTATTTATAACATTCAATTGTAAAAAGGTTTATGCTCATTGTTACTATTGTTAATTGTTAGGGCAGTCCTTAATGATTAACCAGAAACCACTTCCTGGCTGACATCCCTAATTTCATCCAAACCGTACACAGACAAAAATACTGAAGTGATATTTACATTACAGAAACATTAAGAAACGCATCCAAGGGGAACCATTTCTTGTAGATTTCCAAGACAAATGTAGCACTAAATGTAAATAATTATGCATACAGAGACCTAGAACTCCCTGAGATTATGTTTACTTGTAATAAGAAAGACTGAGCTATGTAAAGCAGCAATAGACCTGCGTTTAGTTATTCCCATCGAATCAGTGCCACACTTTAAGAACACTGGAGCCATCTGTGCAGTGAAAGTGTGGGAGATGCAGAAGGGAAACGGAGATAAAAGTAAATGAGAGATTTATTAATCTCTTAAACTGAGGACCCCAGAAAGTACCATGCAGGCCCTCAGGGGCCCTGGTTTGGAAAGTTTGGAAAGAAAAACATGATGTGCTGTTCCCAGAAGTAAAATCAGAATGTTTCAGGTAAATGTGTGTACTGTTGAGGCTATCGATCTGTTGACCAAAATACACTTCAAGTACAACAAAGTATGAATCAGCTGTGTTTGTCCTATAGCTCAGAAGTAGATATAAATGATACGGTGTGTGTTAACTGGTTCCATGGTGTATTTTACCTGGTTATATGGTGTGTGTTAGCTGTGTTACCTGCTTATATGGTGTGTGCTACCTGGTTGTATGGTGTAGGTTAGCTGGTTATATGGTGTGTGTTACCTGTGTGTGTTAGCTGGTTATACGGTGTGTGTTACCTGTGTGTGTTAGCTGGTTATACGGTGTGTGTTACCAGTTGGTGTTAGCTGGTTATACAGTTTGTGTTGCCTGTGTCAATCGCTTTGTTACACTAGAGTTTTTATTTTCTCTGAGGCTGTCCCCATGAACATTTTACTATTTACCTCAATCTAAAGAGATCCATCACAGCCCAATCAGGCTAGTGCAATGTCTAATACCATCCCTACCACACCTATGAGAGAAAGACTGCAGTCTTCTTATCTCCCATATTCAAATTTCAATCTGTTGTTTAATTTCTCATTTAAGCCCTCCTGTTAACGGGGACGACGACTAATTGTTCACCATCAGATTGTTGTTTTTAGTTTTTTTAAACGGTGAAGCACCGGGTAACATCCACCGCAAAGTGGATGACTAAGGAGTCGCGACCATACCAACAAAGAAGGAACACAGTGACATCATCCTGTCTGAGCCTTGTGAGGTTCATAAATAATAACATTAAAAAGAGAGAAGAATAACCAGTGGGAGTGCAGTCAGAAGGACCAGCTGTTGGGAGCAGAGGGGTGAGAGGCACAGAGCTCCGCTGTTTTATTTAAGAGCCACCAGTGTTGTTTTACTGCTTTTGTTCATGGGGCTTATTTGACCATAAACGCATGATATAATATCCAGACTATGCCAGTAGCATGCACACACACTATGCCATATGATATATTCACATGTGCACACCCACAGAACATGAGACCATTGAGTTTACATGGAGTCCACCAGGACAGTAGTGATGACAGAGCAGAGACCGGGTGATGGATTATATTCTGACCTGCTTGTGGGTAAGAAGGCTTCAGTCTCCAGCTCCTTCATTTACATGACGCCTGACCTTAAGTGACCCCTCGTTTGACCTCCAGTGACACCGTCTTTGTGCGAGTGTGCCGATGTCGTGTGCCGCGGGTCTGCAGGCCAATGAAATTAACCCGGTCTACTGCAGTGGTGTGCTGTTGCTTGGCAACCACCCATCCCCAGCTATCACCAGAGATCTGTTTCTCAGAACAGCAATGTCTGTCTGTCTCTCTCTCTCTCTCTCCCTCTGTCATGCTTGCATGGGTCGTGCCGGACGTCGGCAGTTGGTAGAAGGTCTTCAGACAGCAGCAATTGCTCTGTAACCTCCTAGGGTTGTCCTGGAGACCGCTTGCCCGCCTCCACCACTTGACCCCAAGCTCTCTTTGCTGATAAACACCAGGAACCTGGTGCTCTCCACCTCACCAGCCCTCCGCTAAAGCCTTCTGAGGTCTTGGCAACAGCATGAGGCTCCCGCACTCAACTACACTCCCACACCAAACACAGACCTGACCCAGACTGCTTCCCTGGCCTCACACGCCTGTGTACCTCAATGTGTGAGGTACACAGACTATAGAGACACACCTACTGTGTGAGGTAGAGAGACGGCCATTGAACTCAGGAAAGGGATTCTGCTGGAGAAGCTTGTACCAACCACCACTGGGCAAGAGGACTGCTGAGTGAGGCAGCCAGTAGCTGTAGTCTCTTTACCTCACCTCGTAGATACAGCTAGTGTCTGTACCTCATACAGCAGGTGTTGCTGCTCAGTGATCCTGTTGAGAATTCGTATATTCCAAAACAGAGAATGTCCTGTTTTTTTCCACGAAATATAAAAATGTGACAAATGTTTATGTTGCCACGATCTGAAATGGCCTTTCACTGTTTTAGCTGATTTGTTTTACCCCTTCAGAGGAAGCTGTATAACTTTGTGAAGTTTGACTGTCAAAGAATGAAGGAGATATGTGAGAGATATGTGATAGTATGGGTGAAAATGGCCATGCGTGCTGAGAACACAACGAAAGTATTTACATGCGTTTTAGATTCATTTAAAGGTAAAAGCTTGAGGGAGTTAAATGTTAAGACTAAACCTAGGGCCTCCGGCGTGGTCTAGTGGTTTCAACGTCCGACACTGGCCACGGCGACTGGGGTTCGACACTGGCCAGGAGTGCCACCAGGGGCGGCAATTGGGTTCCCGCCCCAGGGAGGGAGGAAGGGGAGGAAGAGACGATACTTTGCCTTCATCACCGCCGGTCACAGGGCTACCACAGCGAACTATGAGGGAGGGATTGATCTGAAAATAGCGGGTGTAATTGGCTACCAAATTGGGAGAAAATCGGATAAAATCGGAAACACCAAACATTTTTTTAAGACTAAACCTATGTTAGTTAGTATCTGTCAAGTTTGTGTGTCTGCTATGCTCTTATTGCGCTTGATTATGTGCACATGCAACAGAAAAAGTTTTCAGTGTTCTGACAAAAATAGTCACTTTAGAACGGAAACACACTGTCTCACTTTGTGTCAGATTTTTATTTATCTTTTTCCTCCTCACATCACTCCCACAGGTGTTTAGACCATACTCCTTCCCCATGGCCTTCCCTGCAAGGCTATGTGCTTCTGTCTCCCTTCCCTTTAATATTTCATATTCTCTCCTCATTGCCACCCTGACTGTACCACCTCTAACAGTCCACAGTTATTTCTATACATCCCCAACAGTATTAACCCTCCACAGCGCAGCCTGCTTCCCATGGTCATTTGTGTTTAATTGCCCGTGTGCTGTACTTAAGGGGAAATGGTAAAAGGAAATCAGAGAAATAAATATTTATCTTTGGACTTCAAAAAGAAAAAATCTCTCTCTCTCATTCTCTCTCTCTCTCTCACTCTCTCTCTCATTCTCTCTCCCATCTTCTCTCATTCTCCCTCCCTCTCTCATTCTGTCTCTCCCTCTCTCATTCTCTCTCTCTCCCTCCCGCTCTCATTCTCTCTCTCTCCCTCTTTCTCATTTTCTCTCCCTCCCTCTCTCATTCTCTCTCTCCCTCTCTCTCTCTCATTCTCTCCCTCCCTCTCTCTCCCTCCCTCTCTCATTCTCTCGCCCTCTCTCATTCTCTCTTTCTCTCTCTCTCCCTCTTTCTCATTTTCTCTCCATCCCTCCCTCTCTCTCTCTCTCTCTCTCTCTCTCTCTCTCTCTCTCTCTCTCTCTCTCTCTCTCTCCTTCCTGCACCTGTCCCCTGCGTTCAGTCTCAAGCCAGTGTTTGAGCTGAGAGCAGCAGTTTGTGTGGCGGTTCATGAATATTCAGGATATGCTTTAGGTAACGGGCAAGATGGGGCGGAACAGAGAGCCAGAGAAAGAAAAGGGGAGGGAGAAAGAGTAGGACTGGGAGAGGGAGAGAGAAAAGAGGCAGGGAGTAACTGTGAAAGGGAGACAAGACCAAAAGGAAGAAGGCTGGAAAGAGAGGATAGATAGAGAGAGAGGATAGATAGATATAGATAGATAAACACAAGGACAGAGAAAATGAGAGAGATAGAGAGAAAGCGAGAGAGAGTTAGAGAGAGGGAGTGAGAAAGAGTTAGAGAGAGAGAGAGGGAGAGAGAGAGAACGAGATAGAGAGAGAGAGAAAGAGAGAGAGTTAGAGAGAGGGAGGGAGAGAGAGAGAGAGGGAGTTAGAGATATAGAGAGAGGGTAGGGGATGGAGAGCAGGGGGTGAGAGAGCAAACCATTAACTATTTGGCCATACGGGGGGAGACAGAGGAGTGCAGGTCTCCCTAGGACAGGGCAGACGCCAAGGGGCTCTCCACTGGGCCACACAAACGGGCTCCGAGTCCCGCTCCACCGGGCCACACAAACAAGCTCCGAGTCCCGCTCCACCCGGACACACAAACGGGCTCCGAGCCTATCCGAGCTTCACTGCCCATCCACGGACATCACTGCTCAATGATCACAACTGACCCCAGCATTTCAACACAAACACAATCATGCGTCACACTGCAATCAATTCTCTAGAATTGTATTTTACTCAGATATCTGTACATACTGTGGCAGACGCCCAGGGGCATACCGAGGGGTGGTAGTAGAAGAGCGGTACATAGGACCTCTCCCAGTAGTTCTGATTGGGTGTAATTCATTACAACAATATCGTCTTTTTACATAATGTATGAGGGAGCATTTACAGATAGATTCCTTAGAGGGGTGTGTGACACTGGGAGAGGTGGAGGGAGGAGTAGAGAGGGCTGCGCCTCCCTTTTGGCTGCTGTCAGGTGTTCCTGTTCCTTCCCACAGCCTAGAGAGGACTACAGGACAGCAGTGGCCTCACTTACAGGCAGGCTCACCTGAGGCTAATGAGCAATCAACTCAGCTATGAGCCATTGCCTTCGTTAGGCCATTATAAAAGCACAGCCTGTCATGCCTGATGAGAGAGTTTTTGGGGCATGGAGGCAGAAGTGTTGGTTTTTGTTGCTGTTTCCCTCTATTTGTATAGTTTTGGAGTTAACTGCTTTATTTTCGTGTTTTGTTGGTATTATTTTGTAAAAGGGTAATAAATTGGCCGTTGGCCTATCAAACTGTAGTTCTTTTGCCACCCCTGCCACCGTGCTACATATGGTGGAGGATGCAGGCAATTTAATTGTCCCTGCTGGTTGAGTGGATGAAGATTTTCCTTCATTAACAAACAAACAAAAAAAAAAAAAAATAGAATTTTGGGACAGTTTTTTTTCCTTGCTTCTTCTCCTCCCCCTTAAAAAATAAATAAATAATGCCTCCCTGGGGGCCCCTCACCGCTGGCTCCTGCCAGCCTCCCTGGGGGCCCCTCGCCGCTGGCTCCTACCAGCCTCCCTGAGGGCCCATCGCGCCCTACATCGCGCCCATCGCCTCCCTGAGGGCACCACTTTGCCTGGTGTTGCAGGCCTCCCTGAGGGCCCCTCCTTGCCTGGCGTCGCCTGCCTTGCTAAGGGCCCATCACGCTCTGCTATCTCAGGCCTCCCTGAGGATCTCTCCTTGCCTGCTGTTGCAGGCCTCCCTGAGGGCCCTTCCTTGCCTGCCGTCGCAGGCCTCCCTGAAGGCCCATCCTTGCCTGCCGTCGCAGGTCTCCCTGAGGGCCCCTCCTTGCCTGGCAAACTGTTGTACTCACAAACTAACCTGCTTGTGAGTACAACAGCAGTGTCCCACACTGGTGATTCAAACTTGTGACCCTTGGAGACAAATTCCAGGATTTGGAACGACTACACCAGCATTTCTGTTAAAACGCTATACACCTGTATACACTGTCTATTCGCCCCCTGTTAGAGGTTATTTGGGCAAGCTGTGCAACAAAAAAAGGAGAATAAACACACAGCACACAATGACTGTAAAAATACCCCAGGAAATAGGTTTTTAAAATTAATTTTAGGTTTAAAAAAATGGGGAGATTGGTGGTGAAAACAGCAATTCACAGCACATAGTGGAGGTGGAATGACAGAACTGTGAATCACGAGCTCACACACACTTATCAAATAGATAAATAATACATTTATTGCGGAGCGAGAGAGGAGGGAGGGTGTGAGCAAAGTGAATCTCTGTGGAAATCTCTGTCGCCTGCCAGCTTGCTGATGTCACCACATTAACGCTGATAATGAAAGTCAGTCTGAACAGCTCACCTCTCTCCCTCCGTCTCCCATCTCGCGATAAGCAAATCTCAAGCACATCTAAACTGCTGAAGACAAGAAAAACCTGCAACCTCAGAGGAACGGGGAATTAAGGACATTACAACGTTACAACAATGCGGAAAAGTGTGGCATGGGCGAGATTGGGCCCTAACGAAGCTTTAAAGAAGCCATTGTTCACAGACACGTGCACAGTGCTGAAGGAAAAACAATAAGAGAAAGACATATTTAATTAAAAACTATCCTGCAATGACATAGGTAAATGAGGGAACTGCTGGCATAACGCTCCTTAACATTTTTCTTATTTTTTACCAGAAAAAAAATCTAAATTTCCCCCACAATGAATCAACACACACAAACACTCATACACACACAAACTACATTCTCAGATGTAATTATGAGGTGGAAGTTAAGACGACTTAAGACAGTTGGAGTTGGAGACAGTTCAGTATACAAGGCATGGCACAGGACATAATAAGAATGTTGAAACATTGCAGAAACAGTGTGGAGATGGTAAATGATAGATATCAGGAGTCTGCTGTGTGATTCTAAAATATTTTCCAGTGCAGACACACACTGCTCATGTTGCTGCTCATATTGTGTTAGTTATAGATAACAGATACAGTTTCACACACGATTTCAATCAAAATAAACCAAAAATGGTTAGAAACATACGGAATGTAACCCTTTACAATGGAGCATAATTTTTTTTTAAACTATTTTATTATTTTCTAATAGCTATATTAAAGCAAAAGTATTAGCATTTTAAATGATGTCTAATTTCAGTACTGGTAGCAGACAAAGCTTCCAGAACACTTTGAATCTGGAATTCAGTGACATTCTGTTACTAATTGTGTTTAAATACTGAACCAGTACTACACAGCAGAAGGACATTCTGATATCACTAAGGAGGGGTCTCACAATATGACTCAGGGCCCAAATTTAGCTCCTTTAATTTGTACTGACTGCACACAGAAACAGAACAGAGAAGAAAGAGGTGGTGACCGCAGAGGAGAGTTTGGGCTTCTCTGCACCCTCCTGGATCGCCAGAGGATGTTGTCCACTTTGGTTTGTTAGTTGTTTAGTTTTTGTGTTACCTCGTGTCTGGTTTGTCTTGTTTGTACTGCCCAGAGCTTTTAGTTATTCAGTAAAGATTTTCATTTCTCATAACATTTCTGTCTCCGCCTCATCTCTGCGCTTGGGTTCAATAAATCACCAGTCGTCCCGTTACAGCAAGACGGAGCCTCAACATGTTCCCAGCAGAGATGAGTCAGCAATACACCACGCAGATCACCCAAATTCGAGCTGCACTGGTCAACTAGGGAGCCACGGTCGGCAGACACAGCCAGATGCTCCAGGACATTCTCTTCAACCTACAGTCACTCACCGAAGCGTTTCGCCAAGGCCAACCATCGCACTCCACCAAACTTCCAGCCGCTGCTGCACACCTAAGTTCCCAAGCCCAGCCCCAACCCGAGACCCGACACCTGGACCCCCATTTACTGACACCCGAGAGGTACGACGGCCATACAGGAAAATGTCAGGGATTCCTCACCCAGTGCTCCCTGGCTTTCGAGCTTCAGCCGTATCGTTTTCCCACACATCGCTCCAGGGTGGCTTACATCATCTCCTTGCTAACCAGGAGAGCCCTGGCCTGGGCCACAGCAATCTAAGAGAGACAAACCCTTTTGTTGGCCTGCTCCGACCCGGACACTTTCACTTAGGAGATGAGGCGGGTGTTTGACCATCCCGTGAGTGGCCGGGAAGCGGCTAACACTCGCTACCGAGAGCATGTGGAATCCGGAGGCACTTGTAGCCACCTTCCATTACGGCCTCGTGGAAGGAATCAAGGACGAACTGGCAGCCCGAGATTCAATAAAGGATGTGGAAGATCTCATCGACATTTCCATCCGGATTGACAACCGGATCCATGAGAGGCAGAGAGAACACTGTCATCCCCCCGTTTCTCACCCCGAGCCCCAAACCAGCTACAACCCGACTACTGCTGGGTTTTTCCGGGAACCCCCCAAAGCAACACCCTGGTACCCAGCGCCATCTGCCTCCACTGAGGAACCCATGCACTTAGGGAGAGCTGTGATGAGTCATATTAACACTCCCGAGTCTACCTCCTCCGGTCTCTCTCCCTGTGTCCGTCTCCTGGGGTAACTAATGTTACATCCTTCGGGCCTTCGTGGATTCCGGGGCAGCTAGAAATTTCATGGACATTTTTCTGGCCGCACATTTGAAGATCCCCACCACCCTGTCCGTGACAACCCTTGACGGGAGACCCATTAGCTCCGGCAACATACAACAGATGACTGACTCCTTGAGGTTAGATGTGGATGACCATGAGACTATCCAGTTCCACCTGATCCGTTCCCCCCTGCTTTCGGTTATCCTTGGCCTCTCCTGGTTATCCCTCCACAATCCCCATTTTGAAGACTGAGTTCCATGTCCCGACTATCTCCTTCCTGGGCTTCATTGTTTCAAAAGGCAACATACAGATGGATCCCGACAAGACACAAGCGGTCCAAGACTGGCTAACACCCTCCGTCAAGGAGGTTCAACGCTTCCTGGGGTTCGCTAATTTGTATAGACGGGTCATTCGAGGCTTCAGCTCTGTAGCAGCACCACTCACAGGTTTAACCAAGAAGACCTCCACTCGGTTCCACTGATTTCCCAGGGCAGAGGAAGCCTTCAAAGCCCTCAAGCAGCTTTTCACCTCAGCTGCCATTCTGTTTCTCCCGGGTACCTCTCTCCCCCTAATGGTCGAGGTCAACTCCTTGGACATTGGTGTGGTCCTGTCCCAGCGGTCCGCTCACAACAAAAAGCTCCACCCGTGTGCATTCTTCTCCAGGCGTCTCCTCCCAGCAGAGAGGAACTACGACATTGGCAACAGGGAGTTGTTGGCAGTCAAACTGGCATTAGAGGAGTGGAGACATTGGCTAAACACCCATTCCAAGTATGGACAGAACACAGAAACCTGGCGTACATCCAGGACGCCAAACGCCTCAACTCTCATCAGACCCGGTGGGCGCCCTTCCTCACCAGGTTTCAGTTCAACCTGTCGTATCGCCCCGGTTCGAAGAATCTCAAGCCCAACACCCTCTCTTGACAGTACAAACCTGCAGACAGGAATGAAGTCCTGACACCCATCCTCCCTGAAACCAGAATCGTGACACTCATCCTATGGGAGATCGAATCCCTGGTGCGGAAGGCGCAGCAGCGAGAGGCTGGTCCTGACAATGGACCTCCCAACTGGCTGTTCGTCCCGTCAACCGTCCGCTCTCGAGTCTTGCAGTGGGAACATTCATCACAGCTGACTGGGCATCCAGGTGTCGCCCGGACGCTGGACTTCATTCGGAGATGGTTCTGGTGGCCATCAGCTGAAAGGGACGTCCAGTTGTTTGTGCTGGCCTGCCCCATCTGTGCTCAGAGCAAGACCCCCCAGAGACGACCCCTGGGCTTACTTATCGAAGTTTATTTATTAGGATACAACCCCTTGAGATGTAGCATCTCGTTTTCGAGGGGGTCCCAACATATATCACAACATTAATAGAACAACAAAGGTATGTCAAAAATAATATAATATAATAAAATAAAATACATTATTAATATGACAAAAAGCAGACAGACAAAAGACAAAACACAACAAAGTCTACATCAACAGCATACATTGATTAATGAAGATATTGCAACCAAAAAGTGGCCAAAATGGCCAACAGTAGCTAGATAAACATAGAAATAATGGATCTGTATATATATATCAAATATATAAATCAATACATTATAATAATAATATATAACAACAATAATGACCAATAATAATAATTATTATAATAATATATAATACATAATATAACAACAATATAACAAATACAATCAGTTATAAGTATCAAGTGACAGCTATAGGTATATCAATCAATTTTGATGACTATCACTAGTAACAAGTGCATTCAGTCTCAAAGTAAGAGGACAAGGCATGTTTAAACAGACCGAAAGACGACATGGATCTAATATTCGCAGGTAAATTATTCCAATCTGCCGGGGCTTTGCACATAAATGCTCTTTTGCCAATTATTTTCTTTGCATGTGGGACAGAAAAATAAAGTTGTGTGGAGTGCCTAATTTGGTAATTTGAAGTAAAAAATACAAGATACTGTTTTAAATAGAGGATAATTTAAGTGAATGCATTTAAATATGAATTGAAGCCAGTGAATCTGTCTTCTTGCATTCAAAGGTGGATAATTAAGTGCCTGATACATTGTACAGTGATGAGTAAGAAATGGACATCCAAGAACAAATCTGCAAATTCTATTGTATGCTGTGTTAAGTGGAAGTTGATAAACAACATCACAGTAGTCAAGCATTGGCAGTATAAGTTGAGAAGCAATTTTCTTGCGAACACTGTGTGTAAAGCAGTTTCGTGATCGATATAAAACATTGATTCGAAAGTTGACATTGCGTAGAACATGATCAATATGTGATTTGAATGTGAGACTGGAATCTAACCATACCCCAAGATATTTAATTTTGTCAGCTTTATGCAGAGGAGTGCCATCATTACAGGTTATTACACAAGACCCAGGTCTAGATCTAAGTTTCTGTTTGGTACCAAAAATCATAATATAGGATTTAGTTTTATTGAGCAGTAATTTATTATGCGAGAGCCAGTCTTGTAAGATGTTGAAATCAGACTGAAGAGTAGCTTGAATTTGAGGTAGATCAGGTTTACATGTGAAAATGACGGTGTCATCAGCATAAAGTTACAGTTACTGAAAATAGATGGTAGATCATTCACATAAATAGAGAAAAGAAGTGGTCCCAATGTAGAACCCTGCAGCACACCTCTTTGCTGAATCAATAGATCAGATTTTTTTCCCTGTATGACCACACATTGTTTTCTATTATGAAGGTATGAATTGAACCACATGATTGCATTTTCAGAGAGGCCAATAGCATGAAGTTTATCAAGGAGCAGATAATGATCAACAAAATCAAAGGCTTTAGTTAAATCTATAAAAATTGCACCTGTAAGTTTACCATTATCTGCAGCAGAGCACGCATCATTGGTGAATTTCAGTAAAGCAGTTGTTGTGGAGTGATTAGGCCTGAAGCCAGATTGAGATGGTGATAGAATATTATTAATACTAAAATAATCTGAGAGTTGATTATAAATTAATTTTTCAAAGACTTTGGCAATAGAACAGATAATAGATATGGGTCTATAATTATTACAGTCAAGTACAACACCTCTCTTACGAAGAGGAGTAATCCGTGCACATTTCCAAATGGCTGGTAATTCACATGTTGATAATGAAAGGTTAAATAAATCTGCAAGTGGATACATAAGAACATTGGAAGCTAAATGGATAAACCTATTTTCTAAACCATCAAGTCCAGCACTACTGTTCACATTAGATTCATTAATGGCTTTCAGCACTTCAGTTGGTAGGATTGTCCTAAAAGAAAAGGAAGAACTGCAGCGAGGTGGCCTATTAATAATTAATAACAGAGTCAGTGGTAGTATAAGATTCCGGTAATAGAGTTGAACAGACAGAGGAGAAATGCTTATTTAGTGCTTGGGCAACAGATAATGAGTCATGTAGAATTGTATTGCCATCTCTTATTTGATTAATAGAATGCATGTCTTTGGTGTTAGTAATGGATTACATTTTGTCCCAGAATTGCTTGGGGTTCTTAAAATCTTTAGCAAGACAATCTTTATAATAATCAGATTTAGCATTACGTGTTTTTATCTTACTCATATTCCTAAATTGCCTATATACTTCCCAATCAGCATTATCCCTCGTCTTTCTGAATGTTGACCATGCCTTGTCCCTCTGTCTAAAGAGACTAATAAGTTCGGGGCTGATCCAAGGGAGATGTTTACCCTTCACTTTAACAGTTTTCCAAGGAGCATGTCTATCAACAACATCCATAAGCTCTGTGTATAGAAAATCCCAGGCATCTTGTACATTGGGTATCATCCACTACCAATCCAAACCCATCTGTCCATGGACTTCATAACCGGTCTGCCGCCCTCTCAGGGGAACATGGTCATCCTGGTGGTTGTCGACCGCTTCTCCAAAACCTGCCGCTTCATCTCCATGCCCAAACTCCCATCTGCCCATGAATCTGCAGAACACCTGGTCCAGCATGTCTTCCGTCTGCACGGCCGGTTCTGGAAGGTGTTCTGTTCCCTGTTGGGCGCCTCGGTCAGCCTTTCCTCCGGGTACCACCCTCAGTCCAATGGGCAGACCGAGAGGCTCAACCAAGTCCTGGAGACGACCCTGCATTGCCTTGCGTCCTCCAATCCCTCCACCTAGTGCAGACAACTCGCATGGGCGAAGTATGCTCACAACACCCTGCACAACTCCTCCCTCGGCATGTCCCCCTTCGAGTGCCAGTATGGCTTCCCACTACCACTGTTCCCCGAGCAGGAGTAAGGCTCTGAAGTTCATGTGTTTAAATGCGAGAAGCATTAAAAAAATTTTTTTGGAACTGGAGGCTGTCATGTTGAATGGGGGTTATGACATTGTTGGGATTACTGAGACATGGCTTGGCACAGAGGATGGGGATGAATATAATGTAGAGGGGTACAAATTGCTTAGGAAGGATAGCGCTAATAAAAGAGGAGGGGGAGTGGCCCTTTAAGTGAAAGACAATCGTAATGTGCAGGAAATTCCAGGTATAAACCCATTCGTTTCTTGTGAAGACATCTGGATTAGATTACTGGGAGATCATGAGAAGGGCCTTAATATAGGAGCATGCTATAGAGCTCCAGCTTCAGACAGTAACATAAATATTACGCTCTTTGGTAACATAAAACAAACCTGTGCTGAAGGAGAGATGATTATAATGGGCGACTTCAATTACCCCTCTATTAATTGGGAGATAGTGACAGGTCAGGGCAAATGTGAAGAGGAGTTTTTAGATTTGGTCAATGACTGCTTTTTGGTACAGTCTGTTACTCAGCCTACGAGAGGGAAATCAATACTGGATCTGGTTTTGTATAACAATCCTGATAGAATTTGCAGCACAGAGGTAGGAGAACCACTAGGGGCAAGTGACCACAGTGCAGTTATTTTTGATATTTTTTGGCAAGTTAAGACTCCTCCTCTAACTCTAGAATTTTTAATTTTAGACGAGCTGACTTTACACTAAACAGTTACTTTGTTGAGAGCTTTACTAGAGAAGAGGTTATAAATATGCCTAAATGTATAGACAAGGTACAGAATGTTTTGGAGGACTTTGAGTATTACAGGACGTAAAAGTATTACAAAAACTCAAGACAAATAAGGCAGCAGGCCCGGATGGCATATATCCCAGAGTACTCAAAGAACTTGGGGAAATTATATATAAACCATTGACAGATATTTTCATTGAATCCATAATCACTGGAGAAATACCAGATGACTGGTAGTATAATTCCAATATATAAGAAGGGGGACCGTACTGACCCAGGGAACTATAGGCCTGTCAGTTTAACTTGCATCACATGTAAAATGCTGGAATGTATTATTAGGGATGGAATTATTCTTGAAAAATAATAGTATTTTAAGGGAAAGCCAACATGGTTTCCTCAAAGGGAGGTCATGCCTAACAAACCTCCTGGACTTTTTTGAAGAGGCTACAAAGTGTGTTGACCTGAACCAGGTTTATTATATTATATATTTGGACTTTCAGAAAGCATTTGACAAGGTACCACATAAGAGGCTCATTGCTAAAATGAATTCAGTAGGAATTGCAGGAGTAGTTTCAGAGTGGGTTCATAATTGGCTGCAAGGGCGAATACAAAGAGTAACAGTAGGTAGAGCCGTATCTGACCTCGGTGCTGTGGGCAGTGGTGTCCCACAGGGATCGGTGCTGGGACCTCTGCTCTTCCTTATTTACATAAATGATCTTGATATGGACGTTTGTAGCAAAATAGTTAAATTTGCAGATGATACTAAATTTGGGGGTTTGGAAAACAGTTTGGAATCGACTAAAGTAATCCAAGATGATTTAAACAAAATCCAAAAATGGGCAGATACATGGCAGATGACATTCAATATTGCTAAATGTAAAGTTATGCATGTGGGAAATAAAAAGATTAGACAGGAGTATTTTATGGGAGGAGAAGAGTTAGAAGGTGTTCAATTTGAAAAAGACTTAGGAATTGTAGTTGATCAAAGCCTACCTGCATCAAAGCAGTGTGCTACAGCAATGAAAAAAGCCAACAGGATGCTGGGATACATAGCAAAAAGTATTGAGTATAAATCAAAGGTGGTTATATTAATGTTATATAATGCCTTTGTCAGACCTCACTTTGTGTGCAGTTCTGGGCACCACACTACAAGAAAGATATAGAAGCTCTTGAAAAAGTCCAAAGAAGGGCAACTAAACTGATACCTGGTATGAAAGGTAAAAGTTATGATGATAAACTTAAGGCACTCAATCTATTTAAGCTTAGCAAACGGAGACTTAAGGGGGATTTGATTGAGGTTTTTAAATTCTTAAAAAGGATTAACAAAGTGAAATACCAAAGATTTTTTAAGTAAGTAGAACAAGAGGCCACAGGTGGAAATTAGTTAAAGGCAAATTCCACACAGATATTAGGAAGTTTTTCTTTACACAGAGAGTTGTCAATGCCTGGAACAGCTTGCCAGATCGGGTAGTAGAGGCAGAAACACTTGGGCTATTCAAGTCCAGGCTAGATGTAGTACTAGATACTCTTTAGATTAGGACATTACAAGCCTAGATGGGCCGAACGGCCTGTTCTCGTCATTATGTTCTTATGTTCTTTGTTCGGCACTGCCGACGGACCTGGAAGAGGGCTCAGGCATCCCTTCAGCGCTCGTCACGCCGTCAGCAGATCCAGGCGCATCGGCGTCACACTCCGGCTCCCCTGCTTCGACCCAATCAGAGGCTTTCCACCTGGGATCTTCCCCTGCGGGTTGAGTCTCACAAACTTGTCCCCCAATACGTGGGTCCTTTCAAGATCCTGAGACGCATCAATCCCGTCACATACCACCTCCTGTTGCCCCGGTCCATGCGTGTCCATCCCACCTTCCACATCTCCTGCCTCAAGCCTGTCCTCACCAACCCACTCTCTCCAGCCTCCAAGCCGCCGCCGGTCCCACGCCTGATCAGGGGTCGGCCCGCCTACATGGTCTGTCATCTCCTCCATTCCCACCGGGTCTGCGGAGGGGTCCAGTACCTTGTGGAGTGGGAGGGGTATGGTCCGGAGGAGCACTGCTGGGTCCCAGGCCGGGACATCCTGGACCCTAGTCTCATACGGGACTTTGACCGTAGCCAACCGGGGGCAACTGTGGGGTCGTCAGGTGCCACCCCTAGAGGGGGGGTACTGTGACGGCACGTCCCGCTGCTCGCCGCCAGAGGGCGGCATTGGACACTTGAGTTTTCCCTGATTGCCTTATTGAATGACTGTTTAATGGTTTTATTGTTTTGATTATTTAAGTGGTTTATTGTCTCAGTGTTTTCACCTGTGTCTCGTCTTCACTATTTAAGTTGTCTGCTTTTTGAGATCTGTGCTCAGTCTTGAGTTTATCTTGCCCAGAGTTACTGCCAGCATTTGTATGCTTACCAGGACTCTTTTGTGTTTACCCTTTTGTCTTTGGGTTATTTTGGTTTATGGTTTTCAAGCTATATGTTTTGGGAACCGTGTTTTGTTCCACTTTGGTTTGTTAGCTGTTTAGTTTTTGTGTTACCTCCTGTCTTGTTTGTACTGCTCAGAGCTTTTAGTTTTTCAGTAAAGATTTTCATTTCTCATCACATCTCTGTCTCCACCTCATCTCTGCAGTTGGGTTCAATAAATCACCAGTTGTCCCGTTACAATAAATAATATGGGTCTCATTCACTAATATGTTTGTAGAAACTGGAATATTTTGTGCTTATCACTCAAGTAGCGTGGAATAAGTGGGTACTGTTCTTACCCACGTACAAACATTGATGAATCCCAATTGTGTGACTTTCACATGCATGTAATTTATAATTAGCATAATACACACAGTGGAAAATTCATATAAGACTCTTCTGATTTCACAGATGCATAGCCAAGACTCAAAGCAAAAAAACTGAAACATGCTGCCAGAAGCTATTCGAAAGATGAACTTCTCTTGGCTTTTAAGCCATTCATCATTTTCGGCAAACTTGTCTTTCTGTTCTCTAAAGATGCGCTCTCTTCTCAAAGCACAGCACGCTAGATCTTCCAGCAATGCCAAATACACCACTGTCACATGTTTTTGAGTTATTGTGGAGCCTTTAATATATATTTTCTTAAACAAACTGGTCTGAAAACTAAGTAAGCTATTACATTAATTAAATGTAGGCAAACTTTTGACTAAGTCAAGTAAAGGTGGCAGCTTTATTGTTTGTTTAATGCTAAGTTGTAGATCTGTGTGTATGCACTGTTCATGAATGAGACCCATTGCGTGCTCCAGTAAATGATATAATCCTCACAGGAAGGTGAGCACAACATTGCAAATGGGCCTTTGGTGGAGAAGTTTGGGGACCCCGGCCTTAGACATGTCGTGACAATAAAATCATGGCTTCTGACTTCAGGGCTCACTGGGAATGTCATATTCTCAACTAACACATTCAGTTCTTACTCTTAAATTATTAAAAGGTACTAAAAACCTAATGCAAGTCCTTGCTGACATGATGACTAGCCCACAGGCAATTTATGACATCATCATCATAATCACAATAATAATGATAATAATAATAATAATAATAATAATAATCATAATAATAATAATCATAATAATCATAATGATCCTTATTTTAAAGGTTACATCCTCCAGCCCTCCACCGCACAACGGGCAAGAGGAAATCTACCGTATATGTGTGTGTACTGTTTGTGAGTGTGTGTATACTGTTTGTGAGTGTGTGTAGTGTGTGTGAGAGTATGTGCGTGTGTGTATGTGAGTGTGTGTAGGTGAGTGTGTCTGTGTGTGTTTGTGTAGGTGAGTGTGTGTGTGTGTGTAGTGTATGTGTGTGCGTGTGTGTATGTATCTGTATGTGTGTGTGTGTGTGTGTGCAGTGTTGGGGAGTAGCGGAATTACAAGTAGCGGAACTACTAATTTAACTACATTTTCCTGTAACATGTGATAGTTTAATTACTTCCAAAATCGAGTAGTTTCAAGTAGCGGGTAGTGTGGTAGCGTGGACAAAAGTTGCATCTCCCCAGCAGCAGTATTATTATCCATCCATCCATTCCATCCATCCATTATCTAAGCCGCTTATTCCTGGTCAGGGTCGCGGGGGAGGGGCTGGAGCCTATCCCAGCATGCGTTCCGGGCAAGAGGCAGGAATACACCCTGGACAGGTCGCCAATCCATCGCAGGGCACACACACCATTCACTCACACACTCATACCTACGGGCAATTTAGACTCTCCAATTAGCCTAACGTGCATGTCTTTGGACTGTGGGAGGAAACCGGAGTACCCGGAGGAAACCCACGCGGACACGGGGAGAACATGCAAACTCTGCACAGAAAGGCCCCCGGCCTGGATTCGAACCCGAGACCTTCTTGCTGTTCGTTCATAAACGAAAATGTGAAAGCATACATTTTTCAGTGTATTCTGTGCCAACCAAAGCAGAAAGTCCTCAATGCATGGAAGACCACATGAGAAAATTCTCAATGAGCAAACGTCCTAGCCTGGCTGCCAAGTTTCAGATTTGAGCACTCGTTTAGATTCCGTCTGTATGCAGTGCGGCCATTACTATTTTCTCTTGGTGGGGCGCACATAAAAATAATATTTTCATATTATGTGACAGCTAGTTAGTTTAGTTAGTTTGTTTAATCTCCATTCATGTGCCATGCACAAGCAGGTGTGAACAGCTACACAGGGTGGCAGGTTCATAGACATAAATACGTAGATGCCGCATTGGCTGCTGTTGTATGTTGCAGTGATACGTCTGCCTGGCCGCCATATTGGCGGGGGTACGATCTGCGTCTAAACAAACGCATACGTGTTGAGATATGCAGACTTCCCCTGATAAAATCTACTGTCACTCGATTCATTCTCAACCAATTTTCATGACATTTGCTTGTTATAAACGTGAGGAATTTCTGCATAACATGCAGGTTACATGATTTCCAAATTTCACAATTGTTGAGTTTTCTCAACGATTTTCCGCAGAACCTGGCATGGTAACATGGTACGAAGAGGAATGCCTATGCAAAAATGCCACAAAGTTGTGCAGCATATGGCTGTACAAATAGGAGGAACCATAGAAGCAAGGCTTGTGGGATAACCTTTCACAGGTAAGCGGCTATCTCACCATTTCACTGTCACTTAAAGCTGACATTGAATGACCGACAGATGTCGCCATTATGATAACAATAAGTCTGCATCTCTCAATACACATGCGTTTGTTTAGACGTATAGTGTTTTGTATAGCGAATCTTGCCCGCGCCAATATGGCGACCGTACAGATGCATCTGAACAGGGTGAATGAGGCATCTGTGTTTTTATGTTCATGGGCAGATTGGCCTAGACCAGTGTTTCCCAACCAGGGGTACATAGGAAGATGTCAAAAATGTGTAAAGAAAACTGGGAAAATATTACAGAATAAAAATCACAGCTGTTGCCACACTGTGATTGACAAAATGTATGAATGAGAGTCAGGCTGAATTGTCTCATTAGAGGTGAAATAAACTGGTGAGTCGGACTCAGACTTTTTCATTCACATAAACAGTATAAACAATGATAATTACCATTATGACAAATTGAATGACATATGAAACATAGAACAGGCATCTAATCTCACCCTGGGTAGAAGCTGCTTATTGTATGAAATCAAAGTGTTCACATTCTTTTTTTTTTTACATTTACATTTTACAAGTTTTAATTGTGTATGTAGTGGATAAGTGGTACGTGAGCGTCCACTACAGAATATGACGTCGATAAGAGTGTGATTAGTTCCCAGAGTTAGAGACTTGAGTCTTTAGCTCAGCGGGCTAAATTGCTCTCTTGTCGCGTTGAAATCCTCGGTTTGAAACTCGCTGCAGGCAGAACCAACTCCATTACATGTACAACATTATAATTTGCATTGACAGATCAGAGTTCCCTTAAAATGTTTTGTCTACATTGTCAGAGGGAGGTACATACTGTATTTTCAGTACGAAATTACGAAATTGGATTACACTTTCTTTTACAGTGTGTTAATTACCAGGTAAATACCCAGTGATTTGTAATTATCTATACTAAGGTAATTCATTTAGAACAGCTAAAGTACAAGTAAGTAAGGCCATTTATGTACAGTTTTTTTTCCATAAAGTAACTTCACTGTAGCTAGCTACTTTTTTTAAAGTAGTTTTACTGTAGCTGACTACTTTTCTCACCATGGTAGCTTTGCTGTAGCTTAACTACTTCCAGTGTAGAGTAATT
Source organism: Aldrovandia affinis (assembly GCA_029706075.1). Taxonomy (NCBI): domain Eukaryota; kingdom Metazoa; phylum Chordata; class Actinopteri; order Notacanthiformes; family Halosauridae; genus Aldrovandia; species Aldrovandia affinis. The sequence continues at coordinate 1,091,382 of JAINUG010000184.1, read as the reverse complement.
GGTAACTTAGTTTTGGTAACTGGTAACTACATTTTCGGAGTAACTTCCCCAACACTGTGTGTGTGTGTGTGTGTGCAGTGTATGTGAGTGTGTGTGTGCGTGTGTGCAGTGTGTGTGTAAGTGAGTGTGTGTGTGTGGGGGGAATCCTCCCAGTGCATCTGGGAGGATCCGTAATTAATACTTGTTAAAATGGCCAAACAAGAGGCGGTAATTAGTGATCCAGAGGACACAAAGCTGGTGCATCTGAGGGGAGCGTGAAGGAGCATGACCATTGCTGGGTACTAAGCGGGAGCCAGGATGGACAGAATTAAATGTGAGTGTGTGTGTGTGTGTGTGTGTGTGTGTGTGTGTGTGTAACAGTGACAGGAGGCTGGAGATTCATCGCATCTGTTCCAGAGGGGCTCGGAGCGGCTTGGAGCGGATGGAGGAGCCCAACAGCTGCAGGCTGTGCCCTGCCGAGGGTAGCCCTTCAGAGACAGCATCTGTCTTTCAGTTCTCATTAAAGGGGATTGTTTCAGAAATCAAGTCACAGGTAATCAGGCAAGTTGTGGACAAGCGATGCCAGAGCTCATGGGTTACTGAGCGAGAAGGAGACAAATGTTAAACAGCCCCAGTTTGAGTCCTACACACAGCCAGCCACAGTCTGCCTTCACACGCCATGCCTTCATCTCATCTGAAAGCGGTTTCCTCTCCTGTGTCCCCTCCCGCTACCTCTGGGTTTATAAAGTACACTGATGGAGAACACAGTCACACCCTGCCTTCGCTACCCTGCAGTTTGCTGTCTGCTGTAATGGATTTATCAAGAGGCTTTACCAGGCTACTGCAGAGAGCGTGAACGAGAGGGAGAGAGTGAAAGAGAGGGCGAAGGAGAGAACAAGAGAAAGAGAGCCCGGGAGAGAGATAAGAAAAGAAAGAGTGAAAAGAAAAATAGGACAAGAGAGGCGGAGGCAGAGAGAGAGAGACAGAGAGAGAGAGAAAGATAGAGGGGAGACAGCCCTGTGGTGTGATGAGAAAGCTGGGTCGATATGCTCCCCCGAGACATCATAGGCAATCGGGAGGTGCCAACAGAACTCCCCTGGTTTTCTTTTCCGACCCGTCTCCCGGTTTGTGTCAAGTTGTTCTGATGGGGGGCTGGCATCTTCCCCCCATCGCACAGCGGACCTAACGCACGGAGGAGAGGCAGGGGTGGAAACCCGGTGCCCAGCCACCACACCTCAAAAGTCCTCTCCAACATCCTCTCCAGTCCTCTCATCCATGAAGGGGGAGAGCGGGGCCAGGGTGCATACGAATTTCAATTCTCCTCAGGCTTGCCCCACCCCCGCTCGATCAGAGGTATTGATTCTGTGAGATCTGGTCGGATGCTCGAGTCTGTCTCTCTGTCGCTGGGATACTGTGCCCCGCTCGGCCCCTCACTAATTCAGTAATCACAGGCGGGAGATGAGGAAGGAGAGGCTGATTCAAAGTGTGAAGACGTTTTCGGAAGGGCTGCGAAATGACCCCCCCTGGCATCTTACTGAGAGATGAGCATCGATGCGATATTCATGAGCTGTCTAACAGACATTAATGCGTGCACATGCACGTGTGCGTGAGTGTAAAGTGTGCTGGGGCTCTCACAGTGCCTGTTCCACCCCAGCGCCCTGTCACTCACTGTAACGGGCCAAGGCAGGTGGTGATAAAGACAGCCTGATGTCATTTGATGAGCGGAAGCTTAGCGCCTGTCCCAGGCCAGCGGCTATTCTTGGATTTCAGTCACCTGTGTGTGTCAGGACCCCCTCTGTGAAGGCACTGCTTCTGAGGGCACACTGACAACCCAATGACGTACACAAACCAGTGTCCTAACAGCCAGCGAACAGGAGGGGGGCAGGCGTGGATCTGAATGGAAGGTTGTGGGGTCGAATGGCATAGCTGCATTATCAGAGCCGTGGAATAGATTAAGAAGAAATGGGGAGATATGGGGTAGATATTGGATGTATTATTTGGGTGGAGAAGGTATGAATATTTGATGAGGTACAGGGGGAAGCTGAAACAGGGGACACTAACTTGGTGAGGTGTGAGACTGGGGACGACACTTATATTGACTTATACATACACTTATTTTTTGCTGTAAAATTGCTTTACATTTATTCTCCCTTTACATTCATACATATATATACATGTTGAGAATGAGAGAGGAGAATGTTTCATTTTCACTGCACTGAAATGGGATATGCACACAGGATATTTATAGCCTACTATAGAATAACAAATATGTATGATTTATTTTTCTGCATTCACAGTGTGTGTTTCTGTTCACAATTTACTTTCTGGTTTATATTTTTTGTTAAAGATATCTTCAAATAAAATTGCCAATGGTGTGTCTTATTCTTACACAAATTAGTATAGAGTATGAATAGTACATGTGGTGGCACGCTGTAAGGTGGTGAATATATTATTCTGCTTGTGGAAATAAGAAGTTATTCAGACCCGCCTGAACGAAACCAAATCATTATTTTTGAGATGGCATGTACAAAATTGAATTATTACTATTTTAAAATGTCAGCGGCCGAAAGCTGTTGGGCGGCCTGGAAACCCGGTGGTCCTCGTGTTAAGAAAGAAAGGTGATAGATGAGCAGAAGGAGGGAGAGATGGATGGATGGACAGACTGAAGTGGGTGATGGAAGGCAGAGACAGATGTTCCGGGGGGATTGGGGATGTGTTGTGTGGTTGGCATGAGGGAACCACAGAGGGAAAAGCAATAGACGGACAGACAGGCAAACTGGGTAAATTTGGAGAGAGATGGATGGGCCGGTGTGATGGAGACAGAGATGGGGGCTGGGTTTGAAACACATGCATGGAAAGGAAAAGACGGGATGATTGATGGAGGGAGATTTGGGCCCACGCCATGAGGGACAGATGGCCTAAAAATGTGTCGACACGTACAGTCAAACTGAGGGAGGGACAAATCTAGAAGAGGAAGAAAGGACGAAAGCACAGGGGTCCAACAGAGTGGGGAGATGACAGGCGGCCACAACAGCGAAAAAGCAGGAGTGCCACTGAAGTTTCCTGGAATTGGGGCTGTGGAAGGGAGTGGATTAGATTCCTTAATTGCCAGATTCCTTAATTGCCAGAATTGCAGGATTCTTTCATTGCTAGGACATGGAGGCACCCGGCAGACAGTACCTCTTCTCCCCACCTCTGTGGCCCTCCACTAGGATATGGCCCACTTACTATCTCCTGGGGACAGGGACATAGTTTACATTTCAAAAGTTCTGGGGACATTTTAATTGCGGGGTCCGGGGGTCCTCCCCCATACATCTCTTTGCTTGCTGAATGCAATTTCCTGCATTTTTATGATATTTATCATGACTCATTACTAGTATTGAAGATTTTAGGGACCCAAGGAGTTAAACTGCTGGAACCCAATTTGTGATGGGATTATTATCATTACAACAAAAACAATTCTAGGCTGTATGACAACAACTCTGTTAACTTGGCAGTATAGTGACAATTTGACTTTTGACACTGATCTCTTCCGCGAACTATGATTGTTCTTACCATGTATTAATGCACATCTTGTAAGTCGGATAAGAGCGTCTGCTAAATGCTTAAAATGTAAATGTAATGTAATGTACCTTATGGCCCCCAAAGTTACTTTTTACACAAATTTACACAACAACTGCATATACCACTATACTCTCTTATTAACTTGAAAGTTGCTAAAATTAGATTAATATGAGAGATCTTATGGCATGCCACTGTATCACATTTGAATGGAACTTGGTTTAAAAAAGACAACTCCAACCCTCAATATGCATTTTTTAAATATAATTTTTGTTAAAAAAAATACATGTTTAAAAATGATCCTAATGAACCATAGATCTGAATGACATGTCTGTATCTGTCTCTAGCTAGATTGCAAAGGGTAGCCTATTGGCAAGTCAAACGATTTTCTGTTACTCATGCGCGTTAATACTGCATATTGCCTTGAACCTCTAGATGGCAGTGTTGTACACAGTTACTGTAGTTTTATGATGGCCCTGTATGCATGACCCACTAAAATAAAAAAGACCACCCTTTTCATCTAGTAAAATAGCATTTTGCACCATACAACATTATATCACTATTTATGCATACAATCCCCTATATTTGCTTCATGACTGATTGGACCCTTGTATTGCTGCTTGAAGCTATATTTCTTTAATCAGTATTATTCATTATTATTCGTTCATTATTTGATTTTCACAACAAAATGAATCACTGACATCAACATATATAAATAAACAGAAAACAGAATAAAGTTGTCAAAGTCAAACATAACCCCCCCTCTTATACACACACAAAACAAGGCTTATGTAGGTCTAAATGAAATGCATTAGCCAAGCTGACAATAACATAATATGTAACACCAGCTGGTTCACTATGCGCCACTTTTATTTAGCATCTAGCAGCTGAAACAGTCACAGACTTCCGTGGCAACCTGGCAACCTCATTGGCTGAGTGCAGTTGTGCTGATGACGTTGGGTGCTACACTCTTTCTGCTACATGTGGCCTGTTGGTGAATAAAGTGGCTTTATTAAGACGTTAGACATATTTACTCAGTGTAAACCTGCTTGCAGTTTTAGTTAGATAGCTGACTAACTAGATAGATTCTGCACAGAATTGCTCACCTAGCAAAATGCTATCATGACAGGTCAGTCTACAAATTGAATTCTGACATAGCTACATGTTAAAGAAAACATTGAGGAAAAAACACATTGAATAATCACTCATGTTGTGTTGAAAAAATGCCCGAATGTGTCTCTTTTTCCTTTTTTGGCACTTGAACTACTGAGTGAAATACTTTATACCGCCAGCTGTGTGAAAGAAATCCTGCTTTAGCTTTTACTACTCGGCTTGTGTAGCCCACATCAACCAATCTTTGCCTTAGTTCTATCAAGAGTAGGACACACCTACTTCCGACAAGCGGCCACAGATTCTGTCCCTCCCAGTCACACAGGAAACTCCGCAAACCTCTTGATAGTGAGAGAAAATGAGCTAAACGGTATATTATAACTAGCTAGCTAGCTAAGTTAGCTTGCAAGGCAGATAATAACAATATGACAGACAAAAAACGCCATTATAGATAGCGTTACTCACTCATTCAAAAGCTGGTCATCCTGATTTCTAGTTTATATCAGAAAACCATCATTCAGAACCTGTCCTTTCATGTCCCAGCTAGCTGAGCCAAACAACACAAATTACAGATGGTCTGTGTGATCTTGACGTGCAGATTGTCTTTGACAGTTATATGACATTTGGATGCTCACGGCTCACAGGGACACGGACATAAACACAAAAGTATCAACATCGGCATGTGGATGGGCCAACAGCACACACAGTAAGCAGTATATCATGTATCAATGTAATCAATTATGTATTTGGGTCAGAGTGCTCCTATATTTACATTTTTACATTTTAGGCATTTAGCAGATGCTCTTATCCAGAGCAACTTGCACAGTTTACATTTCTTTACATACAATCCATTTATACAGCTGAATATTTTTACTGAAGCGATTCAGGTTAAATACCTTGCTCAAGGGTACAACGGCAGTGCTCCACCTGGGAATCGAACCTGCAACCTTTGCATTACAAGCCCAGTTCCTTAACCATTATGCTAGCACTGCTCCTCCTTCTTACACACAGCTAGGAATGTTGTTTATTACAGTCTGTGGCAGCCCAAGGGGCTGCACAACAAAATGGCTGCCGGGTCCTTCGACACATGGGAGCCAAAACACTACATTTCCCAGCAGGCCACAGTCACACCTGAGCAAAGTAAAAGCAATGGGACTAACGAACAGCTGAAGGCCATTTCAAGGCCTATTTAAAGGGCTGAATCCCATTACACTGGGAGAGGAGTAGGAACGTGTGTGGGAAGGAGTTGCTGGGTGTTTGTAAGAGTGAGTACTGTGTGTTTGTAAGAGTGAGTACTGTGTGTTTGTAAGAGTGAATACTGTGAAGTCGTTGACCAGCCAGTATTTGGAGAAAGAGTGATTGTTGGAGTGTTTTTGGTGTATGAAAATTGGATTGTTTTGAGGACCCCCTTTGGATTTTGACGACGGACTGGATTACGGAACTGAACTGGATTACGGAATTGGATTGGACATTGACAACGAGAAAGGATTTGTGGACTTTGTGTGCAGACCCCACCCTTTGTTTTGTGTTTGTTAGTATAATAAATTATCATTTTGGTTTTGAATACTGCCTCCTCCTGGTTCTTGAACTTGCCTACGCCCTCTGCAAGATCCGTGAGTGTCGCCCAACCCCTGGGGACGCCACAAGTCTTACAAACAGCTGGATCTGACCTACAACCCTGAATCTGACACATACTCCAGTCAACACCATTTTGTCCATTTTCACCCACCACCATGAAGCCCAGTTTTGTATAAATTAATGATTTCACAAGTGCACTGCAGTGCACAGCATTAGATGTACATATTATATAAATAATAAATCAGGTGATTTATAAATGATAAAAAGTAAACATGCAAAGATGCCTGTTCACGTAAGGCAACGTGATGTGAAAAGTGCTGCATCTGCTGCACGGACCACACATTGTTATCATTAAAGGTCTAACGATTTGTCAGCAGATAAAAACAAACACAAAAAAACACAAAATGATAAGTGGAAGATATTTTAAATATGAGTTCTACTACATAATCAGAAGAGAAAAAGAAGCAAGCCTTAAATAATGATGTTGAAACAGGGCTGCCAGATCCCAGGGCAAGGGCCATTTGTACAAAGTCTTCCGTATCAGGCGCCTGCCAGCACCGCACACACACACAATGAATATAGAAAAAACTACTGTACAATATTACCAAACATTAACCTGCATTTAGGTCTTGATGTTGGATAGCGTGGGTTTTGCTGCCTATAAATGCATTCACCTTGATAAATCTTTGTTTCACGATATAGCAATTACACAAACATGGCATTATTCTGTTATATTGGAGTACATTTTCTACTTCAATACAACTGGACATCTGTTGAAGCGATACGGTTTCTCAAGTACACTTCTCAAGGGCAAAACAGCAGCATCCCACCTGGGATATGAACCTGCCACCTTGTGGTCATAAGTCTAGTTCTGAAACTGATATCACTTAAGTTAATTCCTGCTTGAAATAAGAAGACTGAGGGCCCTATTTTGGTGAATTAGGACGGTGTCGGTAACGCAGACACAAAGTGAGGATGGTGGCGCTTTAGGGAGTGTCTAACTCAATTTCTGTAATTTCGTGACTTAGGACGATATCGCACCTCTGGCGCAGTTGTAAAAGAGGTTGGATTAACTTTTTAAAAATACATGTGGGTGTGGTGGGGGTTTGGTTTCATAATGGCCAATCAGAAGACCTATTTTCTATCCCTTTAAATACCAGTGCGCTAACGCTATAGCAAATTGGCAATTTCCTGACATGATGACAGTTTTGCGCGGCTGCGCCAGGAGCGCTTCTCAAAAGTGGAGAGCGAGGAGTGCGGAGCGCGCGAATCAGAGGGGGAAAACAATAACATTAATTTGTTATTTTCATGATTTGAGTTTATATTTTGAGACCTACATTGTTAAAAGAGTGTTTTATTTTACCATCTCTTTTTTTCCTTATTTGTAGGCTTTCCAACTTAAAAAACAAAGTTTATTTTCTTCTAACTTAATGTAATTGTTAAATGGAAAGCAATAAATTAAAAAACACAACTGCAACTAGGCCTGTTTCATTTATGTTGGTCATGTAGTAGGCCTACATGCGTCACCCTGGAGTATGCATCACAAACCACCTGGATATTAATGGAGTGGACCCCCTTCCGATTCACATAAATTATACCGTGATCAGATGGTGTGTGCAACTGCACATGTGTGCAGGGAATCCACATTGCGTATAAAAATCCTGTCCTGGCTGTCGGGTGTAGGAAAAGTAATAAACTAATTTGCATGTTGGACAAGACTGGAAGAAACTGCATGTACAGCCGAACTGATAGCCGTCTGGCCAACACGGGCTACCAAACCCAGGGTATCGCTCACAGTATCGCCTTTGGCATCCAATTATGTACTCCATTTTCTGTAGTGCAAATGGAAAGAATAAAACCCTTTCATATAAGAAAAACAATGTGCATACAAACATATATTTATTTAACAGGTGTATCTTACTGAACGCTAGTGATGGATGGCCTGCTGGCTTCAGTCTTTCATGTCCGTGCATTGAATAACCACAAGCTCTGGTGAAATCGTTTTTAGCTTAATTGATTACGCTTGCAAGTTACCCATGGATTGGACGATTTGCCTCAACGTGGGGGGAAATTCACAATATTCACAAAACATTCTCATGTGATTTCAGATAACCTTATGTTCATATGTGCGCATCAATAAAGTCACCAAATTGCACAGAGCGCCAGCGTTTGCGCTAAGAGGTGGTCTAGTTCGACTTTAACGCAAACTCATTATTTGACACCAAACTTGCATAGCACCCGACGGTTTTCATTGTCACACCCCCTATAGCGCTGCCCAACCCATAGTCGTGCAAACGCCTTCATTGCGCACCACGAAATTGCCAAACTCGGCAGAGACGGGAAATATTCAATTTGCGACAGACGAAACTGGAAATTCGCTAGCGCTAGGGCATAACACCGCTTAGCGCTGGCACGAAAATAGGTGACCACACTTCTGGAAATACTGCAGGACCTGAGAGAGACGTGGGCCTTAGTGTTACAGACCAAGCAGGATATGAAACCGGAAGTAGCATACACAATTACGCCTCATCAATATCAACCTCAAGCAACCTTCAAAGTTGCAAAGACTTCAAAGTTCTGAATGACCTCCATTCCCAACGCGTTCGTATCTCAGATTCTGCTGACCACAGAAGTACAGCATTGTTATAGATTGGACACACAGTTAAAAACGTATTTTCTTGCCTCCACATCACACTAAATGTTGTTTTTAAAACAAAGTGCAACCCCTATTTTCTCTTCTATTCTAATTTGGCACGTTAAAGAAATGTTGAGAGATCGTTGCCCATCAGGGACCAGTTGGGTGGTTGGAACACTAAGTCCCTCACCACTTCGCTCCGAACTATAAATGTTTTAACCAGAGAAATACAGAAAAATATTAATTCTAGAAAACAACAGTCTATATTTGTTGGCTGCTTCATGCTATATTAAATAAAAAGCCACAACGTTGTTTTGAGGATCTATATAAAAAGCTTTTTTGTTGTTTTCTAGAGGTATTTTTCTGAGGTTGGAACAAATAAAACTAGCACTCTTAAGCCTCTACCAGGATAAAGTGCAATGAGTCTGAAATGTGTTGCTCACCCCACACCCAGTCACACGACCAGCTGTAAGGCTGAGCTGCTCAATATTGTAAATAAATTGCTCTCGACCCAGAGAGAGAACCATATGTGTGAGCGGGCTTTTCAGCTCTCAGTATGAACAGATAACAGATCAAATGAACTCTCGCTTAGATTAGAAACCCAATTAGGGCAATTTGTTTCTGGTCTGTAGAGTGAAATGTCTATTTTTTCCCTGAGCGCCAATGCAGTAAGGTGTTAGATAAACGTTAAAAAAGCAGAGTGGAACGGATCCTTCCATTCTCTCCCTCAAGGTTAATAAAGCAACATCGAGCTAGACTGATTGGCAGTGGGTTAGTTCTTCTGGATTCACAGTTAATTCGTTAATTAGCCCGAACAGCTGCAAAACGAGGATGCAGTATTGAAACAGTGTGGCTCTTTACCAATTTTTGAATGGAGGGGGAGGGGAGACAAGCAAGCAAACGTAGAAATAGAAAGAAGATCAGACTAAACAGGCCCCCTGAAATGTGTGTCTTATTTAGACTCAAAGAGTTGAAGCCTGTCTTTTATTTGAGTACGAGATCTGCCCACCCAGCTACATCAGCTTGTGTCATATGACACAGTGGCGTGCTTGGTGCTGACGTGCTGTGTCCAATAATGGAAATGAATACTTTGTGTAATTATTCGGGGGTACTCTGTGTGCAGGGAGAAGGAGAGCGAGGTGGGGGTGGGGTTCAGTGGCCTGCTGTGATGCAGCCGGTCTCTCAAAAGCTACAGTGTGGAGAGAAAAATTTAAGGGTATTTATATTCGTTCGGAAGGAACAGCTGCAGAACCTCAGACAAAGCAGCTGTTTTGGGATTTTTCTCGGGAAGGAGGGGATTGGGGGCCGGGGGCTGGGGGTGGGTTGTGTGCGTGTGTTGACGTGTTAGGCTGAACGCTCATCACTCCTCTCATTGTCTCCTCTTTCCACATCTTCCTCCCATACTCTCCTCCACCACATCCGGCCACACTTTGAGACCTTAAAATAAAGGACATTTTCTCTTTAATACAGTGGGTCATCCCCCGGAAAAATGTGAGTGACTTCTTTATTTAAATTAAAATAACAGTTAATATAGAAATCTATATAATTTAAATGACATATAATCACAAAAATATATATATAAAATGACATACTATTAAATTAATATAATTTCTTATTACTACCTCTGTTCAAGCCATTAAAATAAATGAACTTCCTGTGCTTTTGTATGTTAATAGTTTTGACATTGACATTATATTTCATAATGGTTTTTAGTTTATTGACATTTTGGTTTGTATTCATTTGTTGATAATTTGCATTACTACGGTTACTGCAGTGTCTGAACAGGTTGAAATTAAACCAGAACTCAACTACAAACAGCAATCAGATACTAATATGTCAAGTACTTTTGAGAAGCCATGTTTGTTCTGTAAAAGCACTTAAACACAGACCCAAGGAAGAGAAGGCGGAGCTCACGAAAACTAACAGTCTGTGCTTCGGATATTTAGGAAAGGGACAAGTGAGTGAAAGCTGTCAATATGCCACAAAAATCATCCAAGTATTTTTCACATAGACAAGATTCTGAGAGGAACAAGGCGGGATCCAAACCATCATCTATGTCGAGCACTCTGGTCTCCTTAATGGGGCCAGCAACAAATAATGCAAGCTTGCTATCATGCCATATAAGGTTAAGTTATCTAAAGGAACCAGAAGTGTGCAGACATATGCTTTCCTTGATCTAGGGAGCGCTGCAATCTTTTGTACAGAGACCTTAATGACCCAATTAAATACCACAGGAACAAAAATGAAAGTACTTCTGAGAACTATGGGACAGTGTGCACACATAAATCTATACCTGTTACCAAAGACAACATCAGAAAATGGCCTTATCTGAAGGATGCTGATTTGACACCAATCAAAGTAAGCATTGGACTGCTGTAAATGCACCAAACGCCTTGGAGCCTTGCAGGATTATTAACAGCAAAGGTGATGGACCGCATGCTGTAAAAACTCTCCTTGGGTGGGTAATCAACAGTCCATTGCAGTGTGGACAATGTCATTGTCCTCCTGTAAAATTGAACAGAATAGCCATAGCTAACTTGGAAGAACTTTTAATCAGCACAATGAAGATTTTGCTGAACAGCATTATGATGAGAAGAAAGAAATGTCTATGGAGGGCCAACAGTCTATGAGCACTGGTTGACACTAAGCAGGATAGGCATTACTACCTTAAGTTACCATTTTAGTGAGTCAGATGTGAACATGCCCAATCATAAGCACATAGCCATGCAGAGAACACAACACCTACTGAAGAGGTTTAAACAAGACCAGACATTCTTGGATGAGTACAAGACATTCTTAAATTATGTAATTGCCAAGGGATACGCAGCGGTTGTACCCCAGGACCAGTTGGAGACAGAAAGTGGTAAACTGTGGTATATACCACATCATGGGGTCTACCACCCACGTAAAAGGACTATCCGTGTGGCGTTCATCTGTATTTCATGGAACGGCTCTAAATGGAGAACGCCTACAATTTGAATTTCATCAAGGTCCCCTTACTCGAATGACCGATACTTAAGGGATTTTTCACCAGGTCAGAGTGGCAGAAGATGATGTTGATTTTCTACACTTTCTCTAGTGGCCCAATGGAGACATCACTAAAGACGTTAAGGAGTGCAGGATGACATTTCACATTTTTGGAGTGGTATGGTCTCCCAGCTGGGCGACATATGCTCTGCTAAGGACAGCTGAAGACAATCAAGTTGAATACCCAGCAGAGGTAATAAACACAGGTAGAGAGAACTTCTATGTTGATGATTGTTTAAAGACTGTCAACACTGTGCAGCACGCTACATCATTCCATACGAGCCTTAAGAGAGCCCTTGGGGCTCAGTGGGACATTGAGCATGATACCTTCACTTTGGGTCAAAGCCCAACCAACAGCAAAACGTGGCATTTTGTCCATCGTAAGTTCCATTTATGATTCACTTGGATTTTTGGCACAAGTTGTATGAACAACCAAGCAAATTCTCCAGGACTTAGCTAAGCTTGGTTGGGAAGAGAAGATTCCACAAGGAATTTCTCAAAATCAGCAAAGATGGTTAGACAAATTGGTCCTGTTGGACACATTCTATGTGAACAGAAGTTTCACACCCAAAGACTTTGGAGAAATAACAGCTGCACAATTGCACCTCTACCTCTGGCTAGAGAAGTGCAGAAATGAGGTGCATGTTGCCTTTGTCATGGGAGAATCCAAACTAGCACCCCTAAAGCAAACGAGATTGGAGCTTGCACCCGCAGTGTTAGCTATGCGCATAAACAGGATACTGAAGACTTCAGACTGATGTCAGCATGTCAGTGCTCAAGTGCATCGCAAACAATACAAGGAGATTCAAAAGGTTTGTGGCAAATACAGTCTCCATCATTCGGACACTGTCCAAAGTAGCGCGGTGGAGGCACATTGGCTCCAAGCTCAACACTGCAGATGCAGCATCATGTGGCATTGCGTTCCTCCAATCCAAAACTTGGACTAATGGTCTTTAGTTTCTCCCCAAACCCCAATCCTATTAGCCAGGCCCTGTTGAAGAAATAGGCGTGGTCTCTGTTGATGACCCAGAGGTGAGAAATGTAATCTCAGTCTGTGCTACATTTTTGGCGTCGGATTAAAATCCACAAATAACTCTTGAAGTACTTTTCCCAGTGGATAGACCTCAACAGAGCTGTGGCATGGATTTAGAAGTTTACGGAGGTGCTTCAACAACTATGCCAGGAAAGAAGCAAGGAGCAAAATGTATTCACTCAACAAGTTCTGACAAGCAAAAAGACAAACGAGAAACCCATATGCAGCAGCTCAAAGAAAATTGATCCACACAAAGACTTGCTGTTGAGGATATAGCTTAAGCAGAAAAGGCCTGAGCTCGACCCGGTGATTGTGAACGGAGTCCTAAGAGTAGAGTTAGGGTCAGGGTTTAGGGTTAGGGTTGGGTTTAGGGTTTAGGTTTAGGGGTTAGAGTTAGAGTTATGGTTAGGGTTGGGGTTAGGGGTTAGGGTTAGGGTTAAGAGTCCTAAGAGTAGAGTGGGAGACTAAGCTGGGTGGCTCTGCCAGAAGAAACACACGGTTATTTTGTCCAAAAATAGCCACACATCTCCAAACTCATTCTTCACCAAATCCATTAAAAAAATTGGTCATAGCAGAAGGAATCGCACCCTCTCTAGTCTTCCCCGCAGTTATTGGATATTTCATGCCAACTCAGCAGCCAGAGAAGTCATTAGAGAGTGTTACAACGTGCCAACGGCAACGCCGCAAGCCAGGTGAACAAAAGATGGCAGATCTTCCTGCTAATAGAATCTCTGCAGACCTAGGTCTGCTCACACATGTTGGAATTGATTATTTTGGACCCATTGAAGTGAGCAGAGGAAGGAACACTGTAAAAAGATGTGGGGTCATGTTCACTTGCTTGCTTGCATATCAGGCAGTTCATCTAGAGGTGGCACATCCCCTTGATATGGATTCCTGTATCGGTGCTCTCAGGAGATTTACAAGCAAAGGAAATAAGGTCTGATGATGGAACCAACTTTGTGAGCTTGAATCGTGGGTGATTTAAGGCCTACAAGGGTTCAATCAAACTAAAATCTCCAAATCGCTCATCCAAGGTATAAAGCGGACTTTCAACCCACCTCATGGAGCCCACCACCAAGGTGGTTTCAGTTTATTGACATTTTGGTTTGTATTCATGTGTTGATCATTTGTATTATGTCTCTAGATAATGGAGTGAATTTGGTTTCGCCCACATTGGGTATTCCCCATCATTAATTGATACGATACAGGTGGCAGGTGAGGTGGGTGTGGTCAAGTAAAAATGTAAGGCAGTTAAAATACAACTTTTTGACCACTTTCATTACTTTAAGTGTTTTTTGTTGTTTTATTTGATATTCATTTACATTTAGAAACATGTTTGGTTGACATTTGCATTAATTTAATAAATTAATTTAAATGTATGTGCCGCAGTTTAAGTTTCTTTTGGAAATACGGATGGAAGTGAAAATGCAGTAGAAACTTAACCTTGAAAGCCAAAACAATCTCATTTGTTTCTTTCGTGAATGATGCCCACCTCCTTTAAGATTTTAACCTTTTTACTGCGCTGTGCACGGTCTGCAACAAATGTAGTATATACACGTTTTATATGTAGTATATACATTTTTGGGCAAAATGCCTCACGCACACTCAGTCACACTCCTCTCTCTCTCTGTTTCTCACAAGTCAGGAGTGCTTATCAATTCTTCCGCGAGTTGCCATGGAAACTGTCCGGTCTAGATTCTGAGGGTCTTCTTTCATGTCTTAATATTCATCGTAACCTTGTCAGGGCTCATTCCGCACTGCTGTTTGCTCAAATATTCATACCCCTCCAAAAAAGCCTGGAATTTTCCTCTGACTCGATGCCTTGAATTTAAACACCCTCAGTTTGGGTGGGAAACACAATGATGGACATGCATCTGTCTGTCTGTCTGTCTGCCTGTCTCTGTTTGTGTGTCTCTGTTTGTGTGTGTGTGTGCCTGTGTGTGCATGTGCGAGTGTGTGTGTGTGTGTGGGTTTGCATGTGTGTATGTGTGGCCATGTTGTATAATTGTGCTTTGGTTTGTGTTTGAATGAATGTTTGCTTCACTGCAGATTTAAAATTCAGCTCTGCTGGTTTTATTTTTAGCTCCCTATGCAATGCAGCCACTCTCTCTCTCTCTCTCTCTCTCTCTCTCTCTCCCTCTCTCTCCATTTCTGTCTCTCTCTGTCTCTCTCCCTCTCTCTGTCTCTCTCTCTCTCTCTCTCTCTCTCTCTGTCTCCTTTCTAAAACTCTGTCTCTCTCTCCCTGTCTCTCTTTCTCTCGCTTTCTCTCTCTCTCTGTCTCTCTCTCTTTCTCCCTCTCTCTCTCCCTCTCTTGCTCTGTCTCTCTCTCTCTCTCTCTCTCTTTCTCCTCTCTCCCTCTCTCTCTGTCTCTCTTTCTCTCTCCCTCTCTCTGTCTCTCTCGCTCTCTCTCCGTGCACACCTGTGTGGAGTCCAGTTACCCGGGGAGAGGCCGGGGTGAGTGCTGAGCCTTTAGTGCCATCTGATTTTTCAGCCATAATCATGAATTGTTTTTTACAAGCCTCCTTCAAATATCTTTAAGTAATAATTATTTATAGTGAAGGGGCAAACTCACCTCAAGCAGCACCACTATGCAGCCCCCACCTAGAGGACGCACGGCAGCCATTTTGCGCCTGATTACTCACCACACATCAAGGGTACATAGACAAGCGTGGGCTCATTTGCCACAGATGGACTCACTGGCAATTTAGCCAGGACACTGGGAGAGACCTACTGGAGGAGATCTACTGGGGGAGACCTACTGGAGAAGATCTACTGGGAGGGACCTATTGGAGGAGATCTACTGGGGGAGACCTACATGAAGAGATGTACTGGGGGAGATCCACTGAAAGAGACCTACTGGAGGAGATCTACTGGAAGAGACCTACAGTGGGAGACCTACTGTGGGAGACCTACTGGGGGAGATCTGCTGTGGGAGATGTACTGGGGGAGATCTACTGGGGGTCCACATCACTGCATTGGACTGTACATCACTGCATTGGACTGTACAGCTCCACCACAAACACTTACACCAGCAGCCCAGTTTCCCAGGACCCTCTATCTGATCATGGCCGGAACCACTTGGCTCCAGCTGCTTAGCAGAAGAGGGCCACAGGGAGGTTTGGCTGCTGGCTACACTACAGTCAAGGAGGTAGAGTGACTGTAGCACATAAACGAGGAGCCACAGCAAAGGCACACTACAAGGTCCTTTTCAAATGCCCTGTCTCTGAATGCAGGGCAGCAGGGTCATCGCTCCAATAAGGGACAGCGCTAGTGACAGCAGGCCGCGGTATAAAGCATCACAGCAGACAGGGAAGTGATGACAGTGGGCAACAACGGAACACCATTAAAACTGAGTCAAGAGGACTCACCACCACAGATAACTGTCATACCACTGATACCACTCTGCCTTACAGTCTGTAATCCACAGTATTGACACCACTGTACCTTACAGTCTGTAATCCACAGTACTGACCTTAAAGTCTGTAATCCACAGTACCGACTCTGCCTTTGATTTGCCTTTGCATTCTCCCCACGCACACGGAGATGTCTCAACAGCATCACACATTCTTTATCAATGCCAAGCCCAAAAGTAAGGAAAATGCCTGAGCACAGAAAATGGAAACCTTTCTTGAGAAGATTTCCAAGCACAGGACAGGCACGGATACCATGACAAGGTCCCAGCCCACCCGCCAGGTGATTTAAGGACACTACCTGTCCACCCACCTGATCTTTGTTCAGTGAACATACGCTGGTTCAGGATGGCATTCTACTGTACTGCACTGTGCTCCACCGTATCAATAATTCACTGGCACAAACAGGCAGAACTAGGTCCTTCCAGAGTTCCAGACAGAATTACCACTCCACTCTCATTTAACACACACATACAGGCACAGATACACATACATACACACACACACTCACACAGATACACATGCATACGTACATACACACACAGGCAACAACTACCCTTATGGCTGACGCCAGTGCTGATCTGTAGTTAAGAGAGATGGAAAACTGTATTTCTCTATGCTCATGCTATTTTACAGTGGTTCTCCTCAGAGTTCAACACTGAGATATTTCTAGTCTGTGGAGGCCATTGCAAAAGCCCCAGATTCTCTGTGATTTACCAGACTTAGAGCAAAGCATGGATCACTTCTCCAGGGCAGATGGCTGCTGCCTCAACCAATCAAATTGTCCCCCTGCCCCACCCTCCCCATGACCTTCACTCATAGTTGTTCTGACCCCCGCTTGACTGTAAGACGGGACGTTAGCCTGCTAAAAGTAAGGAAAGAGACACAGCACAAGCCGTGACTTACCGAGCACACCCAGTCGGTAGTTCATAGTGACCACGATCACGTTGCCGTAGGCGGCCAGGACGCTGGCATCGAACATGTTCCCAGTGCCTTCCATGTAGGAGCCACCATGGATGAACAGCATGACCGGCTTCTTCCTACGGTCACGGATATCTAAACACACACACACACACACACACACAACACAAACACACGCACGCACAGGTACACACCACATACACACGAGAGAGCGGAGAGGGGAAGAATTCAAAAGGAGCAAGTCAATCACTGTCTTTCAGAAACACTTTGCCCTCCCTGGTGAGTAACTCACACTGGCCCTGAAGTGTTTTTCAGTCCCCAGTGAGGGACAGCTGAGTCCTGCACTCTTAACCACCTCCCAACACTGCTGTGGCACTGAGAAACCAAACCCTGTTCACCAGAACACAACGTTCTCACAATGTTGCTGTTACGTTCTCCCGACCACATAACATACTTTCATATTCTTAGATGTGTTATGAACAAGGTGATGATGAAAACATAATTCTTCTGGTAGAAAAAGTTCAAAGTTAGGCATTGTAACTAATGTGAAATAGTCATGGTGCAAAGTTCACAGTACTGCATTTGTTTCAAAAACCAGAAGGAGCAGCCACTGAAGCAAACATCTGATTCTACGATTTTCAAACATCAATATGCCACAAATGCAGAACAGTAACCTGGGAAAAGGAAGCGTGTTTCAGGAATGCTTATTCGTAAAACTTTTAATAAAACATTGTATAAGAGCATATTTCTACCCCACTTATCTGTAACTTGAAGACGCAAGTATATTTTTGTTTCTGGTTAAATATTAATTGTGGAAGCAAAATTCTGAGGGTCACCAGAAGAGGTAACCGATCTAGCAGGACAGCTGTAATCATAGCAGGTCAGCTAGTTCCATTGTAGCCCAGTGCACACTGGGCCCACCTTGGCTTCAGGATCGTATTACCTGA
Organism: Aldrovandia affinis; assembly: GCA_029706075.1. NCBI lineage: Eukaryota > Metazoa > Chordata > Actinopteri > Notacanthiformes > Halosauridae > Aldrovandia > Aldrovandia affinis. The sequence goes on along the minus strand of JAINUG010000184.1, from coordinate 1,073,181 downwards.
CAGGGGACAACTGTAGACCTCAGATGAGATACATCAATGCCTCGCAGTCCTGGCTTATGGTGGACTACGTTGGATTTGCTTCCAACCAGGACCCATCAATTAGCTTTGATTTACCTTTTAATTTAAGATTTTTGTGCATTCAAAATCACTGAATAGCTATCTCCTACTATTGTGCTTCTAAAAATATTTTAAAAAATAAATGCAGAATTGTATTTAAATGTACAAAAATCTATCAAAAATAATGTAGAGTAGCAGTCTCAGATGAATAAGCACGATTCATTGCTTAATTGTTCAATTCACATACTGATCAATTGATTACTATTTAATTGTTAAGCCAGTAGGGCTAGTTATCAATCCTATTCCATTCCATCAAAACAATCTGTTGTGCTCATCTGAGAGATCCAAATCAACAAAATCAGTGAAGAAACCTTTTGAGTTCTTAACAGTGTAAAACCCCCCCAAACTTCACATTTCAATCACAAATGACTAGCAACAGACATTTTTTAAGAGATGTCCACCTAGACCAGAACTGAGAAACGCTCTTACACACAATCAGATAATCCTCCACCAGGCAAGTACATTTTCAGAGCAAGGAAACCCCCAAACATCTGTGCTTGCTGCAGAATCAGCCCAAACGTGTATTTTAGTAACACTTGGATGACTATCTGAGCTGATCCAGACAGAGACCTGGGCACTGGAGAGAAACAGCAACAGAAGTTCTCCTCAGACTTTCAAATGAGTCCCCTCTCTCTTTCCCACTCTCCGTGTTTCCATTTCCAAACCAGCTCCCATACGTCTAGTCACTTGGAATACTAGATGTTTCCAAATGACAATCACTGCAAATTGAATTTATTCACATCTCGCGTGTGCACATACTGTTTAATTTAACAATCATCTGTCAGAACCTAATCATTAATATTGTCACATTTTTGGGGGAAAACTTTTTTGTTTTATACTGTTACTTGGAAGTAAGTACAAGCAATGTGACTTTACATATTGCTGTACAGCAATATTACTTTTTGATTTATTTTTCTGTTGTATCATGAAATACCATTTATTTGGGTAAAATATAAATTTTTGATTGTAGAAACATGACAGCATTAGAACATCCCTGAAGTTTTGCCCCTGCGATGTCCACCGAACATTTGGAAGAGCACACACAATCGAATGCTCTCCTGCAACGCCCCCAGGCACCACAGGAGAGCTGTACTGGAGGACTGCACTTAACGCACAGCTGGTGCCAGCAGACCAGCCCCCTATCGACCGGAGTCAAGCCTTTCGAGGGTTTCAGTTGTGTGTTCACTGTTCTGAGAATATGAGAGGTTGTTAAAAGAGATGTGTGTAAGCAATGGAGAACAACTGTGATGAAATGAGACGCCATTGGCCAGCGGGGCCTGGGGAAACATTGAGTCAGTGTGCAGACTCCATCTCAGGCAAGTAAACTGCAGGTAAACTACAGGTGGCCTATGGGTAAACTGCAGGTAGCAAAAAGGTGTACTAGCAGTACTCCTGTCCATTCAATAGGAGATATTTATGAACAGCCAGTTGACCTCCCTGTCTCACACACTGATGTGAGGCAGTACTGGAATGAAGAGTTTACCCCAATGAGCGAGAGCATGAATGAAGGCAGGCTTTTCATTGGCCCCTGTGACTGGGAAATGGCAAGGCACATAGCAAAAATATACCTAGAAACAGTATATATGCATAAATACACTAAATAATCTTGTAATTACACACAAGGCAAGGGCTCATCGCTGCACACGCATACATACAGGCACGCGCACACATACACACACACACACACACACACACAGACATGCACATACACACACACACACATACAGGCATGGGCACACACATACACACACACACACACACACACACACACACACACACACACATACACACACACATACAGGCACGCACACACATACACACACACCCACACAGACAGCTGCGATGCTGCGTCACCATGGCAACTGCTTCAATCCCCTGTCCTCTCTCACAAAGCCACACCAGCCATTCCATCACACTGACTCACCCTCACTGCCTGTTGCCATGGAGATACATACCACATATCACATTTTTAGGCCCCTCCTCGCCATATCACACCCCAATCTCACATCACCTTAATCTCACATCACCTTCTCAATTCCACATCACCTCCTTAATCTCACATCACCTTTTTAATTTCACACCTCCTTAACCTCACATCACCTCCTCAATCTCAAATCACCCCCTTCATCTCACATTACCTTCTTAATCTCACATCACCTTAATCTCACATCACCTCCTTAATCTCACATCCAAACCTCAATCTCACATCACCTTAATTTCACATCACCTCCTTAATTTTAAATCACCTTGTTAATCTCACATTAATGGGTGGGATGTTTCTGAAGATATTACTGCTCCAACTGGGCCCCTCCCACACTCACTCTATCCATTCTACCCCACATTGACAGTCCCTTTGTCCTCTAACACCACCTGCCCCCCCCTCTTCTGTCCTCTCACACAACCTCCAATCATTCAGCATCTGCTACACCCTCACCCTACCCTCCTATTTCAGCATCCCCATCTCTGTTATCTGAGAGAGGGGTCCCTGTGGGAATGAGAGTGGTGATGAAATGACTGACCTCTGGTGGAGCTTGTGTTAAATGGTGGATGAGTCAGAGAGAGAGGGAGAAACATGTGACCCATTGATCCCCTGTAATGTGGAGGACATCTGACGCTCAGAGCCCACTGGTGTTGGTGATCCTTTCAAGCAGAACAGGCACAGTGGGTAATTAGTGACAAAACTTTTTGTTTTTCTCTTGTTGTGTTTCACCCAACGGTGAACAGAGTGGCCTGAACCCCCCCAACGATGCGCTCTAGACTGCCTTCGCTAATTAATCACAAATCAATTAGCCGCGGAGACAGACTCCATTCTGGTTTTCATTGCGTTGCTTTCATCCAATTAAAAAACTGTGAAACAACCCAACAATAGGAGTCCCCCCAGCCCCCACCCCCACTGTGTGACAATATCTTTCCATCGCACTGATGGTCGTGGGGAAGGTTGTTCTCACGGTCATGTTCCTGTATAATTCCCCGCCGGTGCTAAACTTCACTGTGTAGTCATCGGCCTCTCGGGACAGAACCTGGCTGAGCTGGAGGTGGCTGAGAGTTCAGGCAGCAAACACAGGAGTGTATATATTACACACGTTGTACGTGTGTGTGTGTGTGGGGGCGTATATTTCACACGGAGTACGTGTGTGTGTGTGTGTGGGGGCGTATATTTCACACGGAGTACGTGTGTGTGTGTGTGTGGGGGGCGTATATTTCACACGGAGTACGTGTGTGTGTGTGTGTGTGTGTGTGGGGGCGTATATTTCACACGGAGTGTGTGTGTGTGTGTGTGTGGGGGCGTATATTACACATGGAGTACGTGTGTGTGTGTGTGTGTGTGTGGGGGGCGTATATTACACACGGAGTACGTGTGTGTGTGTGTGGGTGTGGGTGTGTGTGTGTGGGGGCTGAGGAAGAAGTGTTGTAATATTCCCTGCCGTGTTTTTTTATTTATTTTTTAAATAAATTTTCTGCTGACGATATTGGAATCAAACAAAAATAATTATGAATTTATCCATTATAATAATGTTCTCTTTCTATATGAGGAGCTTTCTTCCTTTTCCTCCGTGGCGTTAATATTAATATTAATGAAGCAGGATGAATATAATGCAATGCCTCCATCTCGCTGTTCGCCTCAAATGAAAGGGCCTAATGAAAAGGCTCTTTAAGTTGGCGATAGATGGCATGGTGATGAATGGGCTTTAATGAAATGCACAGTGGCGAAGCGTGGGACCAGGAGTCCGCCAATCCAACAGCTCCTATATTAGTGAGTATAGATCGTGGCCTGAGGTTTAGGGATTGTGAGGGTTGGTATGGGGGGATGGGTGGCTGCAGAAAAGCAGGATATTTAAGTTGGAATTCCAGTTCTCCTGGCTATGCTGTAATATATGCTTGCTGTTACAAATAAGAAAATCAAAAAGGCCTGGCTCTATACTGCGTCTTGAAGAAATGCATGAGTGCAATCCCAGTGTCATTTCTGCAGTAGCGCAGAGCAAATATAAGAAGGAGAGAGAGAGAGGGAGAGAGGGAGAGAGACAGGGAGAGAGAGAGAGAGAGAGAGAGAGAGAGAGAGAGAGAGAGAGAGAGAGAGAGAGAGAGAGAGAGAGAGAGAGAGAGAGAGAGAAAGAGAGAGAAAGAGAGACAGACAGAGAGACAGAGAGAGAAAGAAGACAGAGGCTGACCTAAACCAGGCTGACCTACACTGCTACCAGCACAAAGCACTGAAAACCAACCAGCTCTATCCAGAGAAAGACCCCCTGGGACAACTGGCCATGGAATACCAAAGTGTACACAATGTACACAAAATTACACCAGCAACATTTAAAAACATTGACTCAACAAAAATGTGTACATTGATGATTGGCTTGAAGAAACAAAATCAAACAATAATTTAGACATACCAAACTCTAAACAGAGACTACTCCTGGCAGAATACCTTGTCAGAATAAAAGACCCCAAACAAAGGCACACATTGACGATGTACAGACTCAGTGACCACAGTCTTGCCATCAAAACAGGCCAGGCTGGAGAACAGGCTGTGTGATCACTGCAACCTGGCAGAGGTGGAAACTGAGGCCCACTTCCTACTCACCTTCCCCATAAGAGATACATATTTCCCCAAATTTTCTGCCCAAATAAATAAATATCAATACTTACCAGACACAGAAAAATTAAAAATAATCCATGGGGAAGTCACTATTGCAATAGAAGTGGCAGCTCAATACATCTCTGCCTGCCATAATTTGAGAGAGGGTGTGGGCTAAATGTGCTATGTTCTATGCTTATACTGTATATGTATCTGTATCATATATGAAACAGAAGTTCCATAATCTGCTTGTTAAAAATTATATAATGTGGGGTATGTATGTGTGGGAGGGGGAGTGTTGTTTGTTTATTAAATGCTGTAATGTGGGGTACATATATGTGGGAGGGGGGGGTTTCATGTACGTTTTGTTATTTTTATTATTTTTATTTTTATGTTATTCTCATATATGTATTGTAATACTTTTGCAACACAAGTTCACTTGTCATGCAAATAAAGCCAATTTGAATTTGAATTTGAATTTAATACACACATGCTGGGTCCCAGCACCCAGCATGTGAGGGTTAACATAATATTCATTTGGCAGTTTTTTCAGGTTGTAGGTAGTGGAAGAGAGAAAGCAAAAGAGAAAGAGAGTGAAAACAGGGAGAGAGAGAGATGAGGGGGGAGAGTGAGAAAGAGACAGGAGGATGGGCGAGGGAGAGAGAGAGAGAGAGAGAGAGAGAGAGAGAGGAAGGGGGGAGAAACTCCTCATTTCCTTCAACAAAGACCTCACTATCTTGACCGCTTCATAACATCTCCAAAAAACAAGGGCACTATTCTGCTCCCTTCCTGTCCCTCCTTGTTTTTACCCCGCCCCCCCTTCTCTCTCTGATCTCCTGTTGGCCCTCCCTCTCTCCTCTCTGGGTCTGTGTTGTGGGACCGTATCTTTCCCATCGTTCACATGGTTCTGAGGGCAGCGTTTCATCCCCCCTTCTCCTTATTGTTATTATTCTCCTCCATGTTGTTCTGTTCTCCCCTTAGTGCTCCAAGCATCCCCCTCTTTCCCACCCTTTCATCTTTTTGCTGTCACTCGCTCCTCTCTTCCCCTCCCTCTCTTCCACATTCCCACATTCCTGTTCTTCTCACATTCTTCCTCGCATTTATCACTGCTCAAAACAGCGCACTTGGATTAAGCAGATTTAAACCACAGCAATTAGGAGATACTGAGTGACTGTGAGCTTGCCACGTAGGCCACACCCCCTCATCCACGCACTTTATGGCCTTTTGTACATTTTTGTCCTTGACACTCCTCATCTACTCTGTCCTTTCTCCTCCTCTTCCTCCCACATCTCCAGTGCTTCATGATGAAGAGGGAAAAAATAAGATCGAACTTTCCACACAGCTGCCCCCCTCTGTCACTATGTGACCTTGATTACCCTCTGTGCTTAATTAGGGTCATTAAAAATCTTTCAGATCTAATCCCTACTCTTCAGGTTTTGTTCTCATCTTCGTTTTGTAGACTCATGTGATGTATTCGTTAGAAGACTGGCGGTAATCCAGAAAGTTCCGGTTGGGATTTAGATGCGCATCTGAAAGCTTGTCTTCTGTTGAAACACTGCAGTCCTACTTGTGATGATAAACTAAAACCACAGTGTGTGTGCGTGTGTGTGTGTGTGTGTGTGTGTGTGAGTGTGTGTGAGTGTGTGTGTGTGTGAGTGTGTGTGTGAGTGTGTGTGAGTTTGTGTGTGTGTGTATGTGTGTGTCTGTGTGTTCACCCAAGCTGAACAGCTCAATGTGCTGTGCACCAACCTCACCAAACTCAAAAATGATATGAATTACACTACCGGTCAAAAGTTTTATAACACCCCCATTTTCCAGTTTTTACAGAAATGTAAGCAGTTCAAGTCCAGTGAATAACCTGAAATGGTACAAAGGTAAGCGGTAAACTGCCAGAGGTAAAAAAAATAAATGTAAATTTTTTGGCAGTGAGTAGTTTCCTACACCATCAACAGGCACTTGGAAACTGGAGGAAACTCTGACAGGAAGAGGTCTGGCAGACCCAAAGCCACAACAAAATCAGAAGACAAGTTTCTGAGAGTCAACAGCTTGCGTGATAGGCGGCTCACAGGACAACAGCTTCAAGCACAGCTTAGCACTGGTCGAAGTAAGGAAGTCTCAGTTTCAACTGTGAAGAGAAGACTTCGAGCTGCAGGTTTGACAGGTCGAGTGGCAGTAAGAAAGCCATTGCTAGGATGACAAAATAAGAAAAAGAGGCTTGCCTGGGCCATGAAGCACCGCCAGTGGACTACTGAAGACTGGAAGAAGGTCCAATGAATGAATAAAAATTTGAAATCTTGAAATTTTGAAAGGTTTTTGTAAGCCGTCGAGTAGGTGAAAGGATGGTTCCTCAGTGTGTGACACCAAACTGTCAAACATGGAGGAGGAAGCGTGATGGTCTGGGGCTCTTTTGCTGGATCCAGAGTCGGCGACTTGCACAGAGTGACTGTTGACCCACGTTAACCCATTACTTGTTCCCAGAAAAGGTCCTTTTTTTATAACTCTGAAATTTACATTATTTTTCAGTTTTTGGTAACCTAAACTTTTTTCTTTAACCTCTGGCAGTTTACCGCTTACCTTTGTACCATTTCAGGTGTTCTAAAACTTTTGACCGGTAGTGTACGTTCAGTACTACGTACTCATCTGTTTACTATACCACACACTAACCTCTCCAAATGAAACTGTTGTATGCACCACACCCAGTAACATCACAAAACTGGAAAGCCAGGAAGTGGAGGAGGGATACAGAATAAACCAGGTATGCACTTACACACTGTCTGTGTGTGAGACTGGAAAATAAATGGGACTGTGTAATAAAGGCACGAAAAGAGAAGGGAAGGAACCAGCCTGCCATGTTTAGGAGAGAAATGAAGCTACTCAGCCTCTGCTCAGCACAATCTAAAATAAGTAAATGAAAAAGCCTGCCATATCCACAGCATACACTGGCAAAGCAATCACAGACAACGGCAATAATCGATCCTGGAAGGAACTGTAACGGAAATGTCTCCTGTTTTTGCATTGCGGATATTGCACTGGCTTCATATTTGCTTTTCGCTGGTAATTCATTTCTGACTTAATTGCATTTTAAATGTCATCTTCCTAAAGAAAGAACTCAATCATAAACACAATTATGAGGAGAAAGTGGCAGTGGCCTGTCTCTGCTTTAATACGCAGATCAGAGCTGACATGCATAATCGCATTGCTCGCCGCACCCTGCCCGTAACAAGGTCCACATTCTCCAAATTAAACCCTTCTAGATGATCCCAGTTATTACTGCCATGCAAGCGCACAAATCTCAGAAAATATTCATTCTCCACCTGTCTCCCCCAAGGTCGCAACCTTGACCTTCACTACTACGTTCCTACCAAGGCTTCTCATCACCCGTGATTCACAGAAACTTTCACTTACAAGCCCGCAGTTTTTTTTTCAACATCGCCCAGAATTGCTTCCGTTGTGTAATTGTGTTCCTGAAACACCTCTTTCACTCCGATGGTTTCTGGATGAAGGCAGAGCAGGGCAGTGCAGTGTTTGAAATGACATCGAGGAGGTAAGATATCAGACGTGCCCATGAAGCACAGAACAGCTGGTACCCGAGCACAATACAGTGTGACAGAGTTGGTGAGGTTCATTTCAGGGTCAACTGCTGAAAAATGTGTTGATGTAACCCAATTGTAATATGCAGGGTTTAGTAGCAGATGCAGGTAACCCCCTCGCCCCCCCATACACACACCCAGCCACACACCACCCCTGGAGCTAAAGGGTTCAGCCAGTGTGTTTACGCAAGGGTAAAGTAGTAACCTGTTCCAAAAATACCAATTATAAAAACACCAAAAAATAACTTTTGTTTTTTTTCAAACACAAGAGAAGCATTAAAAAAAAGAAGCATAATTATCAACATCCACTTTCTCAAGAAATGAGTCCAAAAAAAGAAAGGAAAGATTATTCAAAATGACCTGTCAGTTCAGTACTGTACGCAGTGAAAAACCTTATATACATACACATATGTGTATGTGTGTGTGTGTATCTAGCGTTTCCCAAACATGTGGCGTTGCTGATTTACACCTTGAGACATGACTGGAGATTACTCTTTTCCTTGATAAGGCTGAGAGCTCCTGTCTCTTACCACCTGAATCTGATTCCACACAACGCACCTGAAACACTGTCTGACTTCACAAAACCGTAGTGAGAATAGTACTCGTTAGTACAGCTTTGCAGGATGCGCTCCAGGGTAGGTGGAAAAGATTAAATTCATCAGTGTTTCTGTCGTACAACGACGGTGGCATTATGTCTTTGCCACAAGAATCAACGTTGACAAATGTTGGGCAAACATTTCTCTAAATGTTAGCCTGGAATAATGTTCTCAGTTGGCTTTATATGTTCGATGTATTTGGCCCTTTTCATTTCAAATCAAGGATTCTGTGGCTTCCATCGGTTTTGATATCATTATTTCAAACTTTTTACTGTGCAGAGTATACACACACAGACACATCTCTGTATATATTGAGTTCAATACAATAAATGTGTTGCTTCTGAGATTTCTTTTATCCCCCAAAAAGTTTTTTTTTTAAAAACAAGAAAAAAGGAAAAACATGCAACAAAAATACCTTCATCTCTCGGCCTGTTCATCGAGGATTCATCGTGTTTTTTTGTGAGTGGACCTAGGGTTCAGAAAAAAAGGGAGGAAAAAGAGAGAAGAGAAAATTCAAAAAGATTACTGTGGTAAAAAAAATTAAAAATCAAAAAAAGAAAAGAAGAAGAAGCAAAAAAAAAACACATCAGCAAGAGGGAATCTTTCTCATTTAAAAAGAGACAAAACTTTCAAAAAACCAAAAACCAAAAAACAAAACAAAACAAAAATGCATCACAAACACAGATTTTTTTACAAGAAAAGACAGCAACCCTTTGCAGAATAAGAAAACATGGAGCGTGACGACCTGATGCTTTGTGTTTTACCCACAAGAACATTGAGCTTCGTCTGTTTCTCAGTGACCCACGTCCTGTCCCACTCACGGTACAGTGTAAGAGATCAATCAATGCGCATGGACCCTAAATTAGTCTGTGTTGTTGGAAAAACAGCCTCTGAATATAGGGCAGAAGAAAGCCCCCATTGCCCCCCCCCCCACCATACCCCCCCACATGGGGGCTAGGAGGGCCACTGGGGCAAAGATGCATTTCTACCTACTTCCGGACAAAACAATCAGCACAAAACATGAACCTCCATCTTTCAATGTTTTGTTGTGGGGTTTGTGTACTTTATTTGGGTCAGAATCCCTGCCAACCAACCAGCCCTACCGCAAAACACAAAGGACACCTGGAATGACAAAAAGTAAGTTAAACTCTGACACAGGAGAAACTGGCTCAATGGACCGCTGCATGACAACGTTAAAAATGACGACAGCGACAGCGTCTCACAGCACATTTTACAGAGTCACCTTGTGCACGCTGTTCCAACTTTCAAACAAAAATGGCGGAAGAGAAGGCTACTATAATCTCAGCTCTGTTCTGTTCTGCTGTCGACTGGGAGAGGGGAAAATCATTCTCAAAGCTCTTTGATCTCCGGAAGTTTGCTGTTGAGGAACTAAATCTCATAAAATGCAAAAACAGTGATCAGAGAAGAAACTTCTGCTAACTACAGCTGCCATCTGCTGTTGGGATTAGTGGAGGCAGGAACGAGAGTCCCACCCACACGGTGCTACAACAGCTCTGTCCTGGGGGCGGTGTGGGGTGTGGGAATGAGGCAAAGAGGGTGTGGGGTGGGGGGTCTTGGATGGGATGGGCAGGGCGGGGGGAGGACTGGTTCTTGGGAGGGATGAAATAACGCATGCATATCCTCACACGGGGTGCCAGATCAATCACTGCTCAGGGGATGGCTCTTAACCTGCCGCACAGATTCCTGCCGATTTCATTCGCCCGTTTACTTTCATCTGTGACCCCAGCGTTCCCGCGGCTCGGTGCGACGCTTGACTCTGTACCACACAGTGGGTCACAGCCACCGCTCTGAAACCTACCGCACATGGAGGCATGTGGACCGCGCTAATCTGAGGTCCAATCGGGAGAGAGAGACGCACTCAAGCGAGGCTCACTGATTATCAAAAACATGCTTCAGCAGAATGCTGAAAAAACCCCAGGAAACTGGACACTGTGCTCCTTGCTGCCTCCTTGCTGCTGTAAAGCCTGTGGAGTGGATGGCATGCTCTGGAACGCGGGAGTGGAGAGCCTCTACAGAGCATCATGCTTCAGCTTGTTTGAGTCATAAAAATAACCCTCAGCCTGCTAGACTACAGTCATTTACTCCCTCATGTATCACACACGTCACAGCCAGATACACACACACACATACGCGCACACACACACAAACCCACACACACACACACACACTCACACTCACACTGCATGCACAGGTGCATGTACACACACACACACACACACACACACACACAGGCGTGCACACACACACACACACAGGCGTGCACACACACACACACACATACAAACATACACACATACACTCTTAGGGGATATTCTGCTGACAGACTGTAGCTGGGAGGCTGTCCGCTGTGATTGGCTTGGGAGGGAGAAGAAGTGGTTCTGAAGTAAATGAGGTTACGTAAAAAGATTCAAAGTGAGCTGCCCCTCCTGCAGGGGAGAGAGAGAGAGAGACAGAGGGAGAGAAGGAGAGAGGAGAGAGAGAGAGAGAGAGAAAGAGAGAGAGAGAGAGAGAGGGAGGGAGAGAGACAGAGAGGGAGAGAGCGGGAGAGAGAGAGAGAGAGAGGGAGGGAGAGAGACAGAGAGGGAGAGAGAGAGAGAGAGAGCCCATTGACACTGAATGACACAGGGAGCCCATTGACACCGAATGACGCTTCAGATACTATCAGGCCCTAAAACTGTACAAAAAGCTCCTGAATTGGAAAAAGAAGCAATATATGTCCAAAGAACTTGAAAAAATTGAAAACGCAATTCAACAAGACACTTTTTGGGATCCGTGGAAAAAACTAAATTCACCAAATACTAAAGAAAAACTAACATTACAGAATGGGAATATCAGGAAAAAACACTTTGAAGAACTTTACCAAAAAATTTAAAGCAACACATGTAATTCCAATCAGACCTCAATATTCCAAAAAATAAAATACCTAGAGACAAAATGAAAGACAATCAAAACCCTTTGGACACCCCAATCACTTTACAAGAATTAAAACACCAACTGAAAACCCTGAAGACCAATAAAGCATGTGGACCTGATGGTATCAGGGCAGAAATTCTGAAAAAACAGCAGCCTTAAACTACATGAGATCCTCTTCAAACTATTTAACTTAGTCCTGAATGCGGGGTGTTTCCCTGAGATCTGGAACCAAGGCTGGATTACCCCTATATTTAAAAGTGGAGACAAATTTGATCCAAACAATTGTGTGAGCAGTAATCTGGGGAAGGTTTTCTGCAGTATAAGAACTATCGTCTTCCAGAAAAAAGCCAGGTCTCATTGAAACAGGTACCACTTCACCTTGGGAGCCTACACCCTGGAGCACACCACCAGCTATACTTACCTGGGTCTGGTGATTAGTGCTTCAGGGAGCTTCAACATGGCAATAAATGCATTAAGGGACAAAGCACGCAGGGCCTACTACACAATCAAAAAAACAATCTCTAGATTCAACCCCCCTAAAATTATTTGATAGTATTATTCAGCCCATCCTCCTTTATGGAAGTGAAATATGGGCCCCCCCCTATTGAACACCAAATTATTGGATAAAAATCTAATTGAAGAATTCCACCTAGAATTCTGTAAAACTGTGTTACATATTCACAGAAATGCCCCTAATAATGTGTGCAGGGCCGAATAAGGCCGATTCCCCCTTCTTCTCACTATTAATAAAAAAAAGATCCGTCAAATTCTGGGTTCAGCTAAACCAGGCTGACCCACACTGCTACCAGCACAAAGGACTGAAAACCAACCAGCTCTGTCCAGAGAAAGACCCCCTGGGACAATTTGCCATGGAATACCAAAGTGTACACAATGTACACAAAATTACACCAGCAACATTTAAAAGCATTGACAAAACAAATAAAAATGTGTTCATTGATGATTGACTTGAAGAAACAAAATCAAACAATAAATTAGACGTCTACCAAACTCTAAACAGAGACTACTCTCTGGCAGAATACCTTGTCAGAATAAAAGACCCCAAACAAAGGCACACATTGACGATGTACAGACTCAGTCTTGCCATTGAAACAAGCCCTGGCTGGCTAAAGAGAACAGGCTGTGTGATCACTGCAACCTGGCAGAGGTGGAAACTGAGGCCCACTTCCTACTCACCTTCCCCAAGTACCTCCCCATCAGAGATACATATTTCCCCAAATTTTCTGCCCTAATAAATAAATATCAATACCTACCAGACACAGACAAATTAAAAATAAACCTTGGGGAAGTCACTATTTCAATAGGGGTGGCAGCTCTAAACTCAGAAGGCATGAAGGTTAAAAATATTTTTACAGACAAGTAAGAATTAGGATGACTGCGTTTGATCAATATAATGTGTGCCTATAAAGGGTGTGGGTCTGAATGCGTGTAAGTCGGGGAGCGCTTGGCCTGCTGGCTTTCTTCTGTGTGATTGGGCTGCTCCTCTGCTGACAGACGCGATGCTAATCTTGCAGGTTCAGTGTGTAATCTGCCCCGTTTTGGGGGACAATATTCCCTCTCAGTCTTTCAGAAACGGTGCCTTAATCCTATTAAAGCGCACAAACCGTGTCTTTTTAATCACCGAGATTATGCCTTAAATCTGTGTCATTCCCCGCTCCCTGGCATGGCGTGCGTTTTGTGCATTGCCTGCTTTTCCCACACGTTAAACGGGCAGAGTGAGCCTGGCGTCCCCCTCTCCTCCACCCTTTCCCCCTCTCCTCCACTCTTCCTCCTCTCCTCTACCATTCCCCCTCTCCTCCACTCTTCCTCCTTTCCTCCACCCTTCCCCCTCTCCTCCACTCTTCTCCCTCTCCTCCACCCTTCCTCCGCTCCTCCACCCTTCCCCTCCTCTCCCCCACCCTTTCCTCTGATCTCTTGTTCTCGCCCTCTCCCTCTTCTCTCCTGTCGTCTGAATGGTGCTCCTGGGTACAGTAACACCAGCTGTGCCACTTTTTAATATCGAGCAGGAACTCCACAGCAGCGCTGTGATTAAAACAAAGAATATTACATCTCGACTCAACACACACACACACACACACACACACATACACATACACACTTATACACATACACACACACACACAGACACACACACAACACAAACACACACACACTTATATACACACACACACACACACACACACACACACACACACACACACACACACACACACACACACACACACACACACACACACACAACACGGCACTCTGAAATGTATTGGAAGACCTGCCTTGATTACTCTGGTTTAAGTAGGCCATGCATTTATAAGCAACCAGCTTTGTGTAAGCTTAGACACAATGTGGAAAAAGAATTATAACGACCTGCAGACAGATACCAGCACATACACAAGCTTGGATACTGTACATGCCTACACCGTTTCCCGTCCGCTTTCTTTCTCCCTCTCTCCCTCCCTCCTTCCAGGTCTCAGTGAGGTGTCTGGTGCAGCAAGCCTGAGGTGGGCTGGCTGGGGGGGAGAAGGACAAGAGGCCTTATTTGCATTCACAGCCAATAACCACCTCAGCACCAGTGTGCACTGAGAAGACCGTCCTTTGAGCAGAGAAAGAGAGAGAGAGAGAGAGAGAGAGAAAACAGAGAAACAGAGAGAGAGAGAGGGAGAGAGAGAGAGAGAGAGAGAGGGGGGAGACAGGGGGGGAGGAAGACAGGGGGAGAGAGAGGGCAGTAGAGAAAGAGGCAGAAAGAAAAGATTCATTTGATTTTGATTTTGAGAGGGAGTGTGAGTTGGAGAGAGTGAGAGAGAACGAATGAGAGAGATAGAGAGAGAGAGAGAGAGAGTTTGAGGTGTGAGTGAAGGGGGGGGAGAGAGAGAGAGTAAGGGAGAGACAAGGTGGAGCCAGAGAGAAAAAGGGGATAGAGGAAGAGAGACACAGAGGTAAGAGAAGGAACAGGAAAGGAGGTGAGAGGTGAAGAGGCAGAGCTGATCATAATGCCAATGTTTATAACAATAATATTCTAAACGGGCTCATTTTAGGCTTTCTGTGGGGGGTGGGAATTGTCCTTCTGTAAGTTTGTATTGCTCCATCAGATAACCACCCCATCCAACACACACACACATTCACACAAACTCTCTTACACACACACACGCAAACACATGCTCCCTCAACCCTGTGCTATAAATAGACTGAACTGATCTCTCACTAATTCCCTCATTCAGAGTCTGGAGAGGCGAATGGAGGCCTGTTTGATGCTAACAGGAAGAGCTGCACTGTCGCCAGGCAACGCCCCCCACTCCCTCTGCACCACCATACCTCACCCCCCCCACCTTCCACCCCTCCTCTCTGTCTCTCACACACACTATCACTGTGAGCAGGCCGCCCACACCCCCAGCCCCCTCCTCCTCCTCCTCCCTCAGGCCAACAATAGCCCCATTCTTCCCTCTCATCCTGACCCCCCCTGTGTGTGGGTGTGGGGGGTAATTAAAGGCCTGGAAACCCCCTCCAGAGCGGGGTCACATTCAGGCAACTCTCAGACGGACACTGCACCCAGGGCCGTCTCAAGGGGTGGGCGGGGCCTGGGGCGAGTCAATCCAGGGTGGGGCCCAGCTGTTAATGCGATGACATCATAGACTTAGCAACTGTTTAGCAACCATAGCCAACCCATCGTAGGCTTACATCGTAGCTATTATATAGGCTCTGATAACTATGAGCAAAATTTTACAGGCTACGACATCACACAAACCATCCATATATGCCCCTTGAATTAAAATATTTTAATAAGCATAAACAACTCACCAATCTGACTGACTAGCTGACTGTCTACAGTGTGATCTTTCTGTTCTTCATTGCAGCAAACTCAGCAATATGATCCATATCGTCGAGGGTTGAAGCAACGTCTTTCTCGATAGAGAGCATTGCAAGTCCGCATAGCCGCTCCTACTCCTGTCCGCAAATAATTCTTTATTCTTTTCAATTTGGAAAAGCTTTGTTCTCCTGAAGCCACTGTTACTGGAATAGTCAATAAAATCCGATATGCGACTTCAGTGTTTGGGAACGTGCCTTCAATTGACTTCAGAAATGACAAACACCTCTGACAAACATGCCCCTGCTTTCAGGGGCTTCCCGTTTGATGCTGGCCACTGCGACCAGGGTTCGATTCCATCGGCTCTGTATCAGTATCGGTTCTGGCTGGGAGTGCCACTAGGGGGCGGAAATTGGGGGGTGGCCCCAGGGAGGGGGGAGGGAAACTGATATGAGCTCGCTGCGTATAGGAGTGGCTCTGGAGTACCGGGTGAGTTACAATCAACGGCTTGGTGAGTGCCGGCTCGAGACGATACTTTGCCTTTGTCACTGCCGGTCTCAGGGCTACGGCAGCAAAAAATGAAAAGAAAGGGTGTAATTGGCTAATAAATTGGGAGAAAAATTGGGAAAAAATCTTAAACAAATTCTTAAAAAAAACAACAACTCACCCCCGCATTCAGCTGCATCATCTCTTCAAAGGCCTGGTCTGTGTATGTTAGTTAGCTACACCTGCTCATGAAACCAGCCCCTACACCACAGAACACCGCTGTTGGGAGTATTTCTCAATTCCCCCCATCGTACAATACTGATCCAAGGACAGCTGAGATATCAAGAAATATAATCATTTTCAGAGGTTTGTTCTGCATCAAAGGTACTACATATCATATTCCTTCTGCAGCGCGTCATCTCTTAATTATTTTATTTAGCTCTTAGTGATTCTACGTTTATATTCTATTTCAGCACGTGCACATTGCATTACTATTGAGCAGCTGAGGGTCCTTTGTTTCTGCGGGGGAAGGACGTTAGGGAAAGCACGCCCCTCTCCCGCTCATGACAGAGCGAGGTGCGTTAGTGCACGTGCAGGAGATGCATTCATTACCAATGCCATCGATGCGCTCACAATGCCTCCACAGTCTCGCACTGCGGTGATCTGTGGGCCACACCAAACCCATGATCCGGATCTCACCTCTCCTTAACGGGCCCAAACGGGCCAGGAGCTGCTGAGGTCACTGCACTTGCTGAGGAAAGACAGCACCCTCAAAGGGACGGATGTGAACAGATAAAATATTCTCAGAGCAGCAGTGGGTCATTTGTTTGTCCGACGGGGAAAACACACACACACACACACACACACACACACACACACACACACACACACAGGGCCTGTTCTCACCGCGTCCCAGATTCACGTATTGCCCTTACTGCTGAAATAAAAGAAGAGAGCTGAAGAGGTCATTTGAGTATGTTTTTAGAGTACAGAGAGGGGGCGAGGGCTGGGGGCTGCTGTGTTTTTTTTTTTGGTTTTGGAGGGGGGGTATGGATGAAGCAGGAGAGAGGGAAGGGTGGGGTGGGCTGGATGAAAGAAGGAGGTGAGATATGTGTGGAAGAGGTGAAGATTTGTCAGTGGGTCCCATGGGATAACGTGGTCCTGCAGGTAGTCTGGACGGGACAGAGATGGATGAAGTGGCATTGATCAGATCTGTCTGTGGGGGTTACACCCAGCGGGCCGCAGTGGGGTGAGTTGGGGGCATAGGAGCAAAGGGACTGGGGTGCAGTGTGTGCAGAAAACTATGGGAAAACCAACGCCCGTCCACTGGTGAATGAGAAAAGTGTGGATCGAGAGGCAATGAGAGGAACAGCCAGGTCCCAGTGTTTGACCCTCGCAGAATGCCCATCACTGTGCCATACCTGCGTAACAGAACCCACGACCCACAAACATGGGATCACAAGGTGGTGGAATGTGGAGAAGGTCAGTGAAAGCCACTGCGTTGTGGTAAAAGATGGGGCCATTGTCGTGTTGCACACTTCCTGCCAACGGCGAATGAGCAAAAAAAACTTGTTAGTTGAGTGGTGCACAATTACTGAGGAAGTGGACAATGGAAAAGTCAGGGACACTAAATCCCTGTTGATGTCAAAAGAATGCACTTATTTTCCAGCCCAAAACTTTTTACCAGCTACCATGGTAAGAGTTTAATATGTTTGGTGATATCTAATCAGTCATAAAAAATACCCCAAGCAGAAGGGACAGTGTTTGTCCGTGCGCCTGGACCACGCTGTAGAAGTGAAGCGAGGACAGAGGAAAAAGACACTCCATTTGGATGGAGATGCCGTGTGTGAGAAGAAGGACACTCCTGTGGCTAACAGCCCGATGGAGAAGAGCTGTGCCTTCTCCAGCACCAAACCCCTTCTCCTGGAGGACATCCCCACCTTCTGTGTCTGAGGAATCAACCCCTAACCCACCACCCCAAATCCCCACCGCCCCACTGCCCATCCCAACCAGGCAGTGCCAACTCTGCCCACCACCCCCCAACCCCGGCGAGCTGGACTTACCGTCCTCCGTGGGCACATAGATGTTCAGATAGAGGCAGTCCTCACTCTGGTTGTGGATGTAGCCGGTCACGATGTCCAGGTTGTCAGTGAACCAGACGGGCAGCATGATCTCGGGCAGCACACCGTGGACGTTCTGCGGGCACACGGGGGCAAACTGCGTGGCGTTTCGGACGTCCTGCCAGGAGCCCGGCGCCTCGGGGGGCTGGAACCTGCGCTCGCCGATGGGCGGCGTGGCGTACGGCACGCCCAGGTACTGCTCCACCGGGCCAAGGATCTCGTTGTTCAGGTCCTTGCGGACGCCCCGGATCTTGCCGTAGTTGGTGGTGATCATGGGGTGCTTGCCACCCCCATCCATCTTCTGGCAGGCGGTCAGGGCCAGCCGGAGAGCCAGGCCCAGGAGCCAGACCAGGCAGGTGTCCGTTACCCGGCGAGGGCAGGACCCAGAGGCCCACACGCCCCGCTCGCACTCTCGCACGGGGAAGAGATGCATCTCTGTTCCTCTCTGTTCCTCTCTGTTCTCTTCTTATCTGTTTGTGTGCTTGTGTGCTTGTTTGTTTAGTCTCAACAGGACTCAAAGCAGAGAGAGAGAGTGTTGAAAAAAACTTAACAAGACAGAATAAAGCGAGAATAAAGAAGGAGAAATAAAAGAAGTGTGTGAGTTTGTAGAGACCCCCTCAAACAGGGAGGAGGGGGGTTGAGGGGTGCTGGGAGGTGGGAGTGCAGGGAGAAGGAGGGGGAGAGTGTGACTGAGAAGGACGGGGGAGGGGGGAGGATGTGTGCGCTGTCTCTCAGAGCTGGCACGCGGAGATGGCGGAACAGAGCAGAAATGTGGCCGTCGCTCTGTTACGTTCCATCTTCCTGCGTAGTCCTCATTCGGGCAGCCGTGGCGGTCTGAGCTCCTTGTCCACCCTCTGCAGGACAGCCCCCGCACCTGGGGGCACAGACAGGTAAGAGGTCAGAGAAGTCAGAGAGGTCGAGGCATGACTGCTTCTGCACACTCAATCTCATGTCACAGCATTCACGCATGTTTGTGTCCGTGCTCAGGGCCTTGGGAAGCAGGGACATGTTTGAAAGGGTCCGCTGGTGAACCCTGCAGGAGACTAAGAGAACTGAAACAGTCACAGCTGAAGAGAAGGTCAATAATGTCAACTCTTTAACTTAATCACCATTATTTCCTGAAAGGGACCATGTCATTTTATCAGAAAAAAAATTGTTTTCATTTATTAATGAATTTACATATGACTTCCTATTGGACAGCAGGGGTGTTGAAAAGGCAGGTAATTATTATTTATTTGTACATTTATTTCAGATTAATGCTTTGACCGTTATGCCACCTGAGGCCCCCAAGATGCGGGTGAATTTGCAGATGGAGGTGGGGGTGTGATTCTTGTGAGGTGGACATCCCAGGTTAGGATGGTCTTTTCTTGCCTGTAGGGGTCAAATGTCAGATGTTCAGATGATGAGGCAGTACTTCCTGTCTGTAAGGAGCTTAGACTGTGAGGTCATAACGGTCTGTGCAATCTGCCCCCCTGTTTGGACCCCCCGCCCCTGCGCTGTCCACAGCTGGAGCTGCTCAATACAACATGCAGTGGGGTAACAATGGAGGGGGAGGGACGGACAGGGAGGAGATTTTATGGAGAGACAGAAAGAGAGAGAGAGAGACAGAGAGAGAGCGAGAAAGAGAGATTGAGAGAAAGAGGGAGAGAGAGAGAGGTAGAGCAAGAGAGATAAAGAGAGAGAGAGAGGAGAGATAGATAGAAAGATGTATTTGTACTATTATGCATTTTAATGCTTTTGCAACACAAGTTCACTTGTCATACAAATAAAGCCAATTTGATCTGAATTGAATTGAATTGAATTGAATTGAATTGAACTGAAAGAGGGAAAGAGAGAGAGAGAAAGATTTACAAATACTTTTTTTCCAAGTTTACACATGTATTTCCTGCCAATAAAGCATCTTGAATTAAAAAATAAAATGAAAGAAAGAGGGAAAGAGAAAGAAAGATGAAGGGGTAAGGTTAATCTTTATACAGTATTTGTTGTATTACTGTCAGTCTGATCAGTGCCATTAATATATCTGCTGAATTCCTTCTTATTGTTCTATAATTGTATCATTTACTGTCATCGTTATCCATATTATTACTTTGGCAATGCAGTTATTTTTTCGTAACGCCCGTAAAGTTATTTGAATTTGAAGTGGGGAGATTATAAATAGATCCAGCAGGATGTGATGGAGACAGTGAAATTGTGCGCAGACGTTGAAACAGTGCTACACTAATGATGAAATACCTCCACATCGGCACCTCTCTGGAGCCCTGGGGCTGTTTGTGTGAGTCCGGCTCTGGGGCCATAAAGCCGCGCTCTTGTTAGTTTTGCTGAATTAAAATTGCGAGGGGGATGAACAGAGAGCACTAAAACCTTGTGTGCCCACCTGCTGTGACCATGCACTGTTTATTTATCTCACACCATGACTTTGGTCTTTTATTCCTCCACTTTATAACCCCCCTCACACACACACACACACACTCTTTCTCTCTCACACACACACACACACACACACACACACACACACACACACACATATGCACACACACACTCACACACACACACACACACACACACATATGCACACACACTCTCTCTCCCTCACACACACACATACACACACACACACACACACACACTCTCACACACACAAACACACACACACTCTCTCTCTCACACACACTATTTTTTTATCTCGCTCCTTCTGCATATTTCATAATTACCAAATAACAGTCTGCAGTCAGACCCTGGGGAGAAAGCGAGAGAAAAAGAAAAGACAGGATCAGAGAAAGCGAGTGAGTGAGAGAGAAAGAGAGGAGAGAGAACCTGGGACTCTGACAGGATTCGATACTGCTGCTCTAATTAAACCTTGGAGATGCTACAGGCAGTCACGCGTGGGCCAAGGATTCTTCAGCAGCCCCCACGCACAAAACAGCCCCCACGCAGAAAGCAGACGGCCACCCATTCAACTTTAATAGCAAGAAACCGGACAGGACGAAGAGGCAGAAACACATGTACACACGTACACACGCACACATACACACATACACACACACGTATGGACGCATGCGCACACACATACGCATGTACACACACACACACACACACACACCGATGTACACGCTGTACACACACACACACACCAATGTACAAGCCGTACACACATACACACACATGCACACATACAAGCGCAGACACGGAAACACGCATACACACACAAATGTGGGCACATACACACACAAGCACATGTGAGCAGTGAGTATCTTGGAGATGTGAAAGTACATTATTATAACAGTTTTTTTTATTCTGCGGTAATTTTGAGAGAATCACAGGAGACCAGAGTGAAGCAGTGAGGCTGGACGCCACATCAATCACAGAAACTAAAGGATGAAGCATTCCGGTGCTCTGGCCTGCTTTGTCAGTTCTGGCTGTTCTGCTCTCACTCGTCAATGCTAATTTGACACAGGTGCGACCGTGACAAAGCTCAGATGAAGGTATCTGGCCCTAATGTGACGGGGCAGTGCTGCAGGCTGTCTGGATGCTGGGTCTCATCCATTCTAGTCCTCCTTCCCTACCTCATGGTCCCATGAAGCTTAAGCTGTTAGCGATAAGTTATGGCACTATACAGACTCCTCTATGGATGAGGCCCGCACAGCGCAAACATCAAGTGTGCAGAGGCATGTCTGACACTTTTCCACGATGAATCAATACTTTAAAAGGTGGACAGTCCCCATTGGGGGAACTGGCTGTGGAGGTGAAGGCACGTGTGCACGGATTCAAACACGCTAGCGCACAGTAACACAGAAACACGTTAGCGCACAGTAACACAGGAACATGTTAGCGCACAGTAACACAGAAACACGTTAGCGCACAGTAACACAGAAACACGTTAGCGCACAGTAACAGAGACACACATTAGCGCACAGTAACACAGAAACACATTAGCGCATAGTAACAGAGACACACATTAGCGCACAGTAACACAGAAACACGTTAGCGCACAGTAACACAGGAACCCGTTAGCGCACAGTAACACAGGAACACGTTAGCACACAGTAACACAAAAACACGTTAGCGCGCACAGTAACACAGAAACACGTTAGCGCGCAGTAACACAGAAACACATTAGCGCACAGTAACAGAGACACACATTAGCGCACAGTAACACAGAAACACATTAGCGCACAGTAACACAGAAACACGTTAGCGCGCAGTAACACAGAAACACATTAGCGCATAGTAACAGAGACACACATTAGCGCACAGTAACACAGGAACCTGTTAGCGCACAGTAACACAGGAACACATTAGCGCACAGTAACACAGAAACACGTTAGCGCGCAGTAACACAGAAACACGTTAGCGCGCAGTAACACAGAAACACGTTAGCGCATAGTAACAGAGACACACATTAGCGCACAGTAACACAGAAACACATTAGCGCGCAGTAACACAGAAACACGTTAGCGCGCAGTAACACAGAAACACATTAGCGCATAGTAACAGAGACACACATTAGCGCACAGTAACAGAGAAACACGTTAGCGCACAGTAACACACAAACAGGTTAGCACACAGTAACACACAAACATGTTAGCGCACAGTAACACAAAAAACACATTAGCGCATAGTAACAGAGACACACGTTAGCGCACAGTAACAGAGACACACATTAGCGCACAGTAACAGAGAAACACGTTAGCGCACAGTAACACACGAAACAGGTTAGCACACAGTAACACAGAAACATGTTAGCGCACAGTAACACAGAAACACATTAGCGCACAGTAACACAGAAACACATTAGCGCACAGTAACACAGAAACACATTAGCGCACAGTAACACAGAAACACGTTAGCGCACAGTAACACAGAAACACATTAGCGCATAGTAACAGAGACACACATTAGCGCACAGTAACAGAGAAACACATTACGTTAGTAACAGCACGTTAACACAACAAGACACATTAGCGCACAGTAACACAGAAACACGTTAGCGCACAGTAACACATGTTAGCGCACAGTAACACAAAAACACATTAGCACACAGTAACACAGAAACACATAGTAAACACAGAGACACACAGAAACACGTTAGCGCACAGTAACACAGAACACACATTAGTGCACAGTAACACAGAAACACATTAGCGCACAGTAACACAGAAACACGTTAGCGCACAGTAACACAGAAACACATTAGCGCACAGTAACACAGGAACACGTTAGCGCACAGTAACACAGAAACATGTTAGCACACAGTAACACAGGAACACGTTAGCACACAGTAACACAGAAACAAGTTAGCGCACAGTAACACAGAAACACGTTAGCGCACAGTAACACAGAAACACGTTAGCGCGCAGTAACAGAGAAACACATTAGCACAGTAACACAGAAACACATTAGCGTGCAGTAAAGAAACACATTAGCGTGCAGTAACAGAGACACACATTAGCGCACAGTAACACAGAAACACGTTAGCGCACAGTAACACACAAACACGTTAGCACAAAGTAACACAGAAACATGTTAGCACACAGTAACACAGAAACACATTAGCGCGCAGTAACACAGAAACACATTAGCGCACAGTAACACAGAAACACATTAGCGCGCAGTAACACAGAAACACGTTAGCGCACATTAACACAGAAACAGGTTAGCATGTAATAACACAGAAACACATAGCGTGCAGTAACAGAGACACACATTAGCGCACAGTAACACAGAAACACGTTAGCACGTAATAACACAGAAACACATTAGCGCACAGTAACACAGAAACAGGTTAGCGCGTAATAACACAGAAACACATTAGCGCACAGTAACACAGAAACACGTTAGCGCACAGTAACACAGAAACAGGTTAGCATGTAATAACACAGAAACACATAGCGCACAGTAACACAGAAACACATTAACGCACAGTAACACAGAAACAGGTTAGTGCGAAACACGAAACACATTAGCGCACAGTAACACAGAAACACATTAGCGCACAGTCACACAGAAACACGTTAGCGCACAGTCACACAGAAACACGTTAAGCGCACAGTCACACAGAAACACGTTAGCACACAGTAACACACAAACCTTGATTGCATATAGCACATAGAAAACCTGGATTGGATTTCATTCAATGTACACAACATTACTTTGTTACAAACACATGTGGTTTCCTAGATCTCACATGAGAGTATGCAACACCGAGGTGCATGGCAAGGGCACATCGGGGCAAGCTATGCCAGGACACACCTTAATGCCGTGAGGTTGTGTCTGAAACCACTGTGGACAGAAGAGCCATCCAATAAGCTTCACAGCAGCTGAACTATTTATTTAACCTTCACCACCCCCACCAAAAGCTGGGTGAGTAGAGAGGGATTGGATGGATGAACCGAGGGAGAGAAGGAGGAGAGGAGAGGGGGACTCGTCTCTCACATGGGATGCGTTACAGAGAGCGAGAGACACGCCCGGTGATCGCTAACCGCTCAGCTCATCATCCATGACTGCTCAGCTGTGACAATCAGAGGGTCGCTTCGCTCCACATGTACGGCTGGAATCGACCACTATTCTCATCATTTATTGATTCAATTAATTTATCATTGTTTGTATTATCTATGAGAAGTAAGGACCACAAAACATGTCAACTGACATTTCTCCCCATCGTTTAGAAAACTATGGTTTCAGCAGCGATACCCTGGTACTCTCACACATCCTGCCAAACACCTCTCAGCTCTCCTGTCATACAACATTCACAGAGATGGGGAGAGAAACCAGACCGTGGAGGTAAGATCAACAGATAGAGATAAAGAAAGAGGGTGAGAGGGAGAGACAGAGGGAGAGAGAAAAGGAAAGCCTGGGAGAGAGAGGGGGTGGAAGGGAGGGAGAGAGGGAGAGAGAGAGAGAGAGAGAGAGAGAGAAGAGAGAGAGAGAGAGAGAGAGAGGGAAAGAGGTGGGAAGGGAAAACACTTAGGGGGTCTCTGAGGTTGTGGACCACTGGAGCAAAAAATTGGAAACAATGTAACAGGAAGAGTTAAAAGCAAATATTTACAGCTCTTTAATTTGAGAAGCAGCGTAGTTTAAGCCTGGGGTCAGTGCGTTTAGCAGACTGAGGCGCACAGCGTTAATTAGGCAGCAGAGCTCACATTAATCACTGTCTGCCAGCCGACTCTCAGAATGGAGGACATCGTTCTCCTGCTCGTGTCCCGTTAAGTGGCAGCGCTGGGGCTGGTTCCTTCTGCCTAACGGTCCCTTACGACGGCACTGTCCCATACGCTCAGCAGGGACACATCTATTACATTACAGGCATTTAGCAGACGCTCCTATCCAGAGCTACTTACAGTTTACATTTCTTTACAATCCATTTATACAGCTGGACATTCTCATTTCATCTCATCTCATCTCATCGTCTAAGCCGCTTATTCCTGGTCAGGGACGCGGGGGGGCTGGAGCCTATCCCAGCATGCATAGCGGCGAGAGGCAGGAATAAACCCTGGACAGGTCGCCAATCCATCGCAGGGCACACACACCATTCACTCACACACTCATACCTACGGGCAATTTAGACTCTCCAATTAGGCTAACGTGCATGTCTTTGGACTGTGGGAGGAAACCGGAGTACCCGGGAGGAAACCCACGCGGACACGGGAGAACATGCAAACTCCACACAGAAAGGCCCCGGCCTGATTCAAACCCGAGACCTTCTTGAACCCGAGACCTTCTTGTTGTGAGGCGACAGTGCTATCCACTGCACCACCGTGCCGCCCAGCTGGACATTAACTGAAGCAATTCAGGTTAAGTACCTTGCTCAAGGGTACAATGGCAGTGTCCCACCTGGGGATTGAACCTGCAACCTTAACGTTACAAGCCCAGTTCCCTAACCATTATACCACACTGGGCCCGTATTCACAAATAATTTTAAGGGTAAAAGTTGGTCGTAACTCCGGAATTTAGGAGCAAGTCCCAAAAATAATGGGCGTGTCACTCATAAATTTAGGAGTCCTACATTTTTGGGATAAGAGTATTTCACAAAGGGTTTGAGAGCCTCCTAAGTCCAGGAGAAGTTAGAAGCAGCCAAGAGGACTTCTAAGTCGCTACTCACGGCGATCCGAAAATCTGCTGCGGCCGGCAATCGTTGTCGCAATCGCGTCAACACTGGAGATATTGAATGATATAGAGCTCATAAAAGGTACCGCCTCAATCGCAAGGGTATTATATATTTAATATTATATATATTATATATAGATACCCTCAGATTGTTTACGAGATGCAGACATGTAACCAATTGACTAGTCAGTATTCTTGGTTTCATGTTACATCAGGGACACGTAGCCTACATTTGTATTTTAGAATCTTTATTAGAATATAATAGGGGTGCATCGGATCATTTTTCGGATCAGCAAAAAGATAATAACGGGACCAAAGGCGCGTTTCGAATGAATGATAATTTCAGTTTTTCAATGT
Organism: Aldrovandia affinis; assembly: GCA_029706075.1. Lineage (NCBI taxonomy): Eukaryota > Metazoa > Chordata > Actinopteri > Notacanthiformes > Halosauridae > Aldrovandia > Aldrovandia affinis. The sequence continues at coordinate 1,046,491 of JAINUG010000184.1, read as the reverse complement.
AAGTTATTTCACTAAATCTTTATTCGAAAATTTTAGATTCACAAAATACATTTTTAGATTCAGTACGCCTTAGGCAATGTAACTAGGCTGTGGTCTTATGCCTGAATTTAATAAAAAAATAAAAAAAAATAAAAGATCGCTAATGTTTCAATTCTATTTAATTCGGTCGCGTTTCTAAAACATGCCTCCCAGAAAGGCATTTAGTATGAAAAACAAAGCAAACCAAAACATTCATGGTTTTCTATCTCTTCACTGTAACTCTGCATCGAGATTTAGGGAATTGTTACTGTAAAAACAGCGGCAGAAAACTACCATATTGACCAATATAAGACGATGCGACTTTTTCAGACTTTTTCTAGGAAAAAACCCTGTCTTATATTCGGGTCAATACGGTATTTCTCTATGATGACCCATCCCCTATATCAGCCAATCACTGTGGGCATTCTGAGTAAGCTCGTTCATGAGAAACAACGTCATCCCTAGCAACGACGTCAACCCCGCCCTCACTCTTAGTTTCACAATTCTAGGAATTCCTTAGTAAGAGTTTGACTTAGGAGCTTTGTGAATAGGTTTTAAGGTGGGACTCCTAACTAAAAGGTTTTAGTGCGATTTAGAAGTGCTCCTAGTGGTAAGATAAAATTCTTTGTGAATACGGGCCCTGGCCTCTTGGGGCACTGTACTGCTCTCAAAGCAGCAGTAACATGTTCAAAACAACATATGCTCATATGTTTCTTCCCTACTCATTGTAACAAATGTATATTTATGATATGCATGAGATTCTGGCCCACAACTGTGTTCCTGGCTGGTGCCTTACCAAAGGAAAGGGACGGCCATGTTTGTTTCAGCCCGCAGAGGTGAGACGCAACTGCAGACATGAATATGAATATGAATATGAATGGAGGTCATTAATGAGGAGATGCTTAACACAGCTATTTTGTTATTTTGATTGTAAGAGATGATAATGGGATGGCTGATGTGTGATGTTGAGCTGATCAGGGGCTCGGTGAGGGTTTTGGGGGGTGGGCTGGTTTAGGGTTTGCAATGGAAGGCAACCTGAGACAATTTCAATGGAAATATCAGAAATGGCTCAATGGGCTAGCAATAAATCTCACATTTACTGTAGTCTTTTTGTGGAACTTCCCATAATAGGTTTTCATACTGAAAACTCATTAATTTCTTCAAACAGCTGAGAACACAGGCTCGTTTTAAAATCTTACTTCATGCCACCTAACCCTCATACAAAGCCCACCATCATTGTGGGTTAGATAGCATCGTTGCTCAACCATGAAACGTGTTCCTCGCTTAGCTAGGAACAAACCAGGAACAAAATGGAACAAAAATGACATTTTAGATTTTTGGTTATCCTTGAATCCCTTCCACCACCCTCTGTCTCTCCATCTCTGCTTTATATCATTCTCTCCATCACTCCTTCTCTCCATCTCTTCTCCACTGCTGCTTTCTGCCACTCTTGTCATTCCTGTCCTTTTTGGGACAGGTTAAGTGAAAGCAGTATTGTGACCCTGTGGAACCAACAGGTTCATACCCCTCCTTGCTGGAGCTGAACTCTGTATACAGGGGCACAGGCATTGCCCAGATTAGCACCTAAGCCACATTTTCTCACCAACAAAAATAATAAATCAGAACAAGTTCAATCACTTTAAATCTTTGATCTGGAAACATAGCCGTATCTCAGCGCTTAACCCAGCGCACACAGATCCGGTCCTGTAGCTGTCTCCTTCTGTGCGATCAGATGGAGACCACAGACCTGGCAGCCGGCATCTGCACATTTAAAATGAAGTGGGATCCAATACGCAGGGATGCTGACCGAGGACACAAGCAGACCTTTGAAACGTTGGGCTTGTTGGCAGGTCTGATGTGCCACACGTTTCCTGAAGGAGGAAGTTATTTATAACACATTGATAAGGTCAAACCATAAATCAGTGGCAGATCTTCTCAGAATGCTCTCCCAATAAATATATTTGCAAAAGAGCTCTTCAACTGGGGGAAAAACCCGTTAGGTTTTCCCACTTTTTCTCCCGGAGTCAATTGCTAATTCAGCAGTTCCCCTAAATTGTATTTCTCTGCTCTCAAAGCAGCTTTGCCATAGGACTGGATGAGAAATAAAGTGTGAGCCCTGCAAGGGGGATTGTGTCTCGCAGTTTGGTGTGTGTGATTCAGCCTCCTGCTGAAAGAGGTGTTCAAGGCAGCAGGCTGATGATGCACCCCATTGTGATGAAGCAAATTTGGAATCAAAGGCGGGAAGTTACTGCACCACGGATACCTTCCCCCACCTCCCCAGGGAGACATCTCAAAAGAGATATATAACACTCACTGCATTACTGCTCCCAACCTAAATCTCCCCCAAAGTCCATGGACGGGGAGGGGGAAGGTGGCCCTGAAGAGATACCCTGAGAGAGATGCTCTACCTCCACTGTAACAGGCTGCACAATGTGTCACACCTACGACCTGTGAGCTTTGAGACAGAAGCTGGCAGCCCCTCCACGTGCCACTGAGGAGGTGAGAGTACCTGTCTGGTCTGAGGTTCACCCCTGGCCTAGCCTACCAGAACGTAATTTCACACCTGTGTGTAGGAGAGTGGGAGGGTGACGGCTAATGAGTCACTGTGACTGGCACACAATGTGAATCTGACTTCACATTCATAAACATGCACATACAGTTTCACACACACACACATACACACACACCACACACACATGGTCTCAAGACACACAAATACGCACTGTGGCATCCCAAGGGGCAGGGCGAGGAAATGGCGGAATGCCTCTTTAATTCTTGGGAGACACTGGAGAGGAAACAACTTAATTTCCCAGTAGCCCGCAGTCCCACACCTGAACGAAGTCAAGCGATTGGGACTACAGACAGCTGAAGACCGTTCGGAGGCCTATTTAAGAGACCAACTCCTATCACGCTGGAAGGAGTAGGTCGGAGTGTTGGAGAATTGTTTATGAGAGAATGTGCAGGCACACACACACAGGGCCCTATTTCTGTGCTGGCGCTAAACGGCGTTATGCCCTAACGCTGGCGAATTGCCAGTTTCGTCTGTCGCAAACAGAATATTTCCCGTCTCCGCCGAGTTTGGCAATTTCGTTGGGCAACGCAATAGGGGGTGTGACAGTGAAAACAGTTGGCGCTATGCAAGTTTGGGGTCAAATAATGAGTTTGCGTTAACGTCCAACTAGACCATCTCTTAGCGCAAACGCTGGCGCTCTGTGCAATTTGGTGAATTTATTGATGCGCACATATGAACATAAGGTTATCTAAAATCACATGAGAATGTCTTGTGAATATTGTTAATTTCCCCCCACGTTGAGGCAAATCATCCAATCCATGGGTAACTTGCAAGCGTCATAAATTAAGCTAAAAACTATTTCACCACAGCTTGTGGTTATTCAATGCACGGACAGGAAAGACTGAAGCCAGCAGGCCATCCATCGCTAGCGTTCAGTAAGATACACCTGTTAAATAAATATATGTTTGTATGCACATTGTTTTTCTTATGTGAAATGGTTTTATTCTTTCCATTTAACAATTACATTAAGTTAGAAGAAAATAAACTTTTTTAAGTTGGAATGCCTACAAATAAGGAAAAAAAGAGATGGTAAAATAAAAAACTTTCTTTTAACAATGTAGGTCTCAAAATATAAACTCAAATCATGAAAATAACAAATTAATGTGCGCCTTGTTTTCCCCCTCTGATTCGCGTGCCAACTTTTTCGCACCTCCTCGCTCTCCTCTTTTGAGAAGCGCTCCTGGCGCAGCCGCGCAAAACTGTCATCCATGTCAGGAAATTGCCAATTTGCTATAGCGTTGCTATATCAGGTGTTCTTATTGGCCATTATGAAACCAAACCCCCACCACACCCACATGTATTTTTTAAAAGTTAATCCATCCTCTTTTACAACTGCGCCGGAGGTGCGCTATCATCACGAAATTACAGAAATTGCATTAGACACCCATTAAAGTGCCACCGTCTTCGCTTTGCATCTGCTTTGCGTCTGCGACACCGTCCTAATTCACCAAAATAGGGCCCATAGTGTTTGTGATAATTTGTTCATTTACTCATAAAATTACAAATCTAATTAATTTCAGTCCCTATAAGTCTTGCATATGGCAAGATGGCAGCCTCCACTGCAGACATACTGACTTGTTCTTGAAAGATTTGTAAAAACACGTTTTTGCTTGTTTGCCGAATTTAAGTGCTTTTTTCCTGCCGTTGAGACTTTTGACAGCTTCAGCTCAATTCAAGTTATTCTGATTCAAATGTATCTTCAATGAGGAATGTTTTCACTGAACACTACCATGATGTAATTAACATTCAGATAAGAACTTGTGAATCATATTTCACAAATAAATTCTGCTTGGTTTGCAGGAAAAAAGTTGCACTGTTTGCAGTATTTCCAACAGTATGGTACTAGTTGGAGCCAAAATGGTTGCCCGTAATTGCACAACACAACATCCCCAATATGACGTGGAAACCCCTCATAGTGCAGGCCAGACTGCTGCTGTGAGCCTCTTTCAGATGCAGCCCTGCCCAGTCATCAAACTAGCCATGGCAAGAAGACACCACACACAACACCTATGGACCGAGCCTCATTCATCTCATTCAACACAACAACAGTACTGGAGGGATGAATTAATGAATAAACATTGGATTTATATAGCGCTTTTTTTCCAAGGAACCCAAAGCACTTCACAATGATAGGGGAAACTCACCTCAACCACCACCAATGTGCACCACCCACCTGGGTGAATGTGACGGCAGCCATAGTGCGCCAGTACAAACTCACTACACATCAGATACACAGTGGAGAGGCCAGGAGGGAGGGAATGAAGGAACTCCATACGTGTATATTGTCTCATCTCATCTCATCTCATCTTCAGCCGCTTATTCCTAGTTAGGGTCGCGGGGGGGTTGGAGCCTATCCCAGCATGCATTAGGGCGAGAGGCAGGAATACACCCTGGACAGGTCGCCAATCCATCGCAGGGCACAACATACACCATTCACTCACACACTCATACCTACGGGCAATTTAGACTCTCCAATTAGCCTAACGTGCATGTCTTTGGACTGTGGGAAGAAACCGGAGTACCCGGAGGAAACCCACGTGGACACGGGGAGAACATGCAAACTCCACACAGAAAGGCCCCCGGCCTGGATTCAAACCCGAGACCTTCTTGCTGTGAGGCGACAGTGCTATCCACTGCACCACCGTGCCGCCTCGTGTATATTGTCTTGGTTGGGAATTTGGCCAGGACGATGGGTTAACACCTGACTTTTTTTCGAAATGCGCCATGGGATCTTTTATGACCAGAGAGTCAGGACCTTGGTTTTTACTGAAGATACCAGGGATTCATATGGTACTGCCTCTTAGAGGCATGGAAAGCTATCTGCATGGGACTGCATGTGTTTCATTCACACTCATTCCCTTTTATACGCACTATTCTCTGGGTTTCGCATGAGCAAAGGTGGGTCAAAAGGGTACAGCCAATCACAGAGCAGTTCTAACTCCTTTTGAACTGACCACTCAGCCCAAATGGCAGAACAGGGATCGGTACGAGTCACACCTCTCCTTCGATGGGCACTAGCTCTCCTGCAGTGCTGTGTGATGCTCCTGTATTGTGACGCATAATCATGGCATTGGGTGTACGTGTTCTGGGATGCCCTGTCACAGAAATGTGTTTTGAAGTGTGTGTGTAGAAGCACAGGCCCCTTTACTGTTAGCGAATGCTCATGTGAAACTTTGAACATCGTTGCTTGTCATTTTTGTAGTGTCTGTAATCTATTGTTGCTTTCTTGGCCAGGTCTGCCTTGAAAAATCTCAATGAGACTAACCTGGTTAAATAAATAAAATAAAAATGTGTGCAAAGGGAAGCTCCTATTTTGGGGTGACAACTTTATATTGGCAGAAATCCTACTAAGAAATCAAGGGCTGGGTGGATCTTGCTATCAACTTTAAAATCACTTTGGTACTCTTATTCCCTTGATGTTTTGATTCTGGAGAGGTCGACAGAGACGTCCTACAGGGGCTCAAAGGTCCTTTGAGTTGTTGGTCGGGTCGTCACTGTACTGCAGATGAGCACATCGTAGGAGTGCACATGCTTTAGAGCTGTCCACTTCACCACAGAATCTCAAGAGGCACACGTGGTCATTTCAAACTGGGGAGGACCAAATGGGTAATATATATATATATTGTGGCATCCCAAAGGTCTGCCCTAGGAAGTGGCTGCCTGGCCCTTTAACACATTGGAGCCACTGGAGCCGGAAGAACTGCGGTTCCCAGCAGCCCGCAGTCCCGCACCTGAACTAAGTCAAGCGATTGGGACTACGGACAGCTGAAGACCATTTGAAGGCCTATTTAAAGGACTTGTTTGTGTCACACTGGGAGGGAATAAGTTGGCGTGTTGGAGAGTTGTGGTGAGAGTTGTGGTGAGAGTTGTGGTGAGAGTTGTGGTGAGAGTTGTGGGATTTCTGTTTGGATTGACATTGGATTTTGAACAAAGACAAAGTTAAGGATTGTGGACTTTGTGTGTTTTTACAATTACCCCACCCCTTTGTGTCAAGATTTGTTTAATAAAACCCTTGTTTTGTTTTGAATACTGCCTCCTCCGCGTTATTCAACTGCCTACGCCCCTTGCCAAGGTCCTTGAGTGTCGCCCACCCCAAGGGACACTACAATATATATTCAAGAAAATAATTAAAGACTTCCTTGTTTGGCATGCTTACACTGGTTCTTAAATAAATAAACACAAGATAAATAGTTATTACACCCAGCAGCTTGTACAATGAGCTGTTATGAGAGCCAGCAGGTAGAGGCTGATGTCATCATGACATCATGGGATAAATCTGCAGTCCCACCTCAGTTTGGGACCACTACTGCCCACGTGCAAAGGAAGCATGATGTCTGCCCCATTCAGATGTGTGCTCAGTAAACACGATGTCTTCCCCATTCAGATGTGTGCTCAGTAAACACGATGGCTGCCCCATTCAGATGTGTGCTCAGTAAACACGATGTCAGCCCCATTCAGATGTGTGCTCAGTAAACACGATGTCCGCCCCATTCAGATGTGTGCTCAGTAAACACGATGTCAGCCCCATTCAGATGTGTGCTCAGTAAACATGATGTCAGCCCCATTCAGATGTGTGCTCAGTAAACATGATGTCAGCCGCATTCAGCATGCTGTGGAAAATCCCCAGATTTAGTGGACCCACTACGAAGGTGGACAAGAACACATATTTTTTCTTAGTTGTCCAAGAGACAGCTAATTTTAGTGAGGATCACCCATAAGTGGCAGTGTCCTTTTTTATTAGATTTTAATGTGTAAGCATTATGTTTGTGTATTTAAAATGTTAATTATAACCTGGAGAGTGGCTTACTTAAAATCATTTTGATTTTAATAAAGATATAGGAGATTGTTGTTGTTTTTCGTTAAAAGATTGGATGTGGAGTGCAAAGCCCACTTTAATGTGCCACCACATCATCCCTCTAAAGTACAGAGTGCACATTTGTGTATAATACAATTTTTCATAACTGTGGAAGTGGTTTTGATTTCTAATCTGTTCCCCATACTTGCTTTCTTTATATTTGAATTTGAATTTGAATATATTTGCTGGTTTGCTCTGTTCAGTGAGTCTCTTGTCAGCTCTCCTGACAGATTGTTTATTATGGTAATGTTGGCTTTTCCCTATCGCAGCCTTCAGAGGCAGATGTGAACAATGGAAACTGATGGAAAATAAGCAGATGGATGTATTATCTAAATTAACCACATGAGGCAAAAACAAAATGACACTTTGGGATATCATTTTGTATTTTAAATATATTATTTAAAATATATATATATATTTTTTAACAACCATTTAGTAATGCTTAAATGAGAGGGTTGCTAGCAGGAGATGCTAAAATTGGCAAGCTTGATAGTCACAAAAAAACAGGAGGATGATTCAGTTTTAAGGTCAATTCTCTTCCACTATTTCCTGCTCACAGGACACCTACCATGCTACACAGTACAACGTACAGGATCCTACTTCATATGGAGCAGAAACAGTGTGATTTGTGTTATGAAATAATACAATTGTTACTCTATGCACAAATTTGTGTGATTTTCCAATTTGCCTTGTATTGATAATTAAATGTTATTGCTCTATCCTTAGTTTTTCAGTTTGGTGCTCATTTACGGTGTTTATGGCAGTTCTATACCTATATTCCATACCTACACTACCGGTCAATAGGGGTGTTCTAAAAATTTTGACCGGTAGTGTATATTATCATCGTTCTTCATGTACTCTGGCGTGCCTGCCAACTAATATGTCTTGAGTGTCTGCCATTATTATAATTATAATTATTATCAATATGTTACTTCATCAGGAGGCATTTCAGTCCATTATTATAACCACATTTCTGTATCTACAACTTTAAAAGCTATAACAGTCCAAATAAAATTAATTTGTTATCGGGAACAAATTGTGCTTTGACTTCTGAGATTATCTTGAATATTACGGTCTACTCCAAGCTCACAGTCTTTCTAGTTGCAATCGTGATTAACATTTATGCATTCCCTGTACGAATCTGGCACATTCTCGATCTAAAGAGCACTAAATGGTAAGATAGCTAATGCTACAGTCCCTTACACATGGTAGTGAAACGTTTCTGCCTAATACCATTAACGCATGCTCGAGCTGCCTCAGGGCTATCAACAACAACAACACTGGTCATCCTGGCAATCCATTACCCAGTTTATTCTCCACATCACCAGTTTATTTCTAGAGGGGGAGGCATCAGCTAACATCAATATTTAACCAGTTCATGTACTCTAAAATTACAGTATTCAACTGTTGTGATAAAAAAGAGCTAAACTTAAACAGTGATACTTAAATGGTTTGAACTGTAAATAAACTGTCATTTTGTGTCATAAAGGACATAACAGTTTTACATAATTCCACAACCTTCCCAGCTGAAACAACGCATTCCTTTTTCAGAAATAATTCTCATTGTGACCTCCCCACACTGTGCCATGGAGACATCAGTCACTCTAGTCGTCTAGTTGTCATCGACAGGTGACTGGTTAATTAGCCGTGATTGGTTAATGAAGAAAATAATAGCAGCACAGTGCTGTTACGCTCCTGAGTAATTTACTGTATTTACCAGGTCACCTTATGAAGGCTGAATAGACAAAACAGTGTTACAGCTCTGGGATTAAATCAAATAAATCACCTGTGAGCGGAACAGCAGTGTGCTGGCATTCCTTTCATACATTATTTCATTATTCTTTTTCACCAAGCACTTGCACAAAATGATGGATGTGCATATACCTCTGTGAAAATTATGAATTATGGCCCTCCCACCATGCATGTGACAATATAACATAGTACTGTTACTGTACTGTACCATGTACTGTGTCTTTTAGTTGCAACATAGCAACTTTTTTTGTATGGTGAATGGCCCCTGTATCAATTGGTTGTACTTTTTTGTCAAGTTATTTAAAATCTCATTAGTATACCACTGTTTTTTGAGTTACTATTTTAAGAATGTTTTTTACAGCTTGGAAAGAAGGACTGTTTCATGTTTTAATTACACACTAAAAGCCCAAGATCCTGAGTAAAAATAAAAGTTCTGCAAGACATCACACGTAGGCACACGAATAATTATACCTATTTGCAGTGGCAATTTTACCACGGGTGCACGGGGTGCATTTGCACCCCCTACTGTTGGGATGAAAATATTACAATTTAAATTCAATGTCAAAAAACATTTAAAAGAAAATTATTTTTAGACATTGCACCCCCTGTTTTAAAACCCTAAAATCGCCACTGCCTATTTGATTATAGTGTATGATGTAATAAGTACAATCTCACATTTATAAGGTACTACAAGACAACTAATGAAGAACAGGAGTCTGCTGTTTCTGACATGGCACTAAACCAAGTCCTAAACCTGGCCTTGTCCCCTAAGGTTAACCACAAGTCTACATTTCATTTATTCATAACATTTGCAAAATAAATGTTTTTCATGTTGTTTTCTATATCATAATATGGCTGCCAAAAGAATTCCCAAATGTGAAAAAAATGTAACTAAAACTAAAGATTTGTCAACTGATTGATTGAATCAACCCTTTTCAAGACTGGCCAACCACTGCTGTGTGAGAGAAAACCAATCTGAGGCAAAATATATCCCAGAGCAATGAAATGGCGGTTAATTGTGAATCGGTAATCAGTGGGGAAGTGAGGTAGTTAGCGCTCGTGGGTAAAGAGGCCGGCCTGGTACATAAACGCAGTGGAGGGGGGCAAGGTGAGGACACCCTGCTTCTCTTTGGCAAAGTAATCAGTGTGACTCCACGTGGATCAGTGTTGGACCGCTGCTCTTTGTAATTAACTCCGGTGACCTGTTCTCCAGTGCCATTGGGCTGACAGCCACTGTGCCTCAAGGGGGGTAGACACACACATACACACACACACACACACATACACACACACACACACACACACACACACACACACACACACACACACATACACACACACTCACACACACTTACACACACTTACACACACTTACACACACACACTCACACACACACGCACGCACAAACATACACTCACACACACACACACGCCTTTACTATGCACACACATACACACACACATATACACACGCACACACACACTACAGTACACACACACACATGCACACACACACACGTATACACACATGCACACACACACACACATACACACAGAAACACGCACATACATGCACACACATACACACACACGCACACACACAAATTGGCATGTAGCACAGAGTGGGCTGTTAACGTTCCTGACATCTCTGACAAATTGACTCCTTTATCTGACTGGAAGTTTCTGTGGAGGGGAAGAGGAGTAGTGAGTGTGTGTGTGTGTGTGTGTGTGTGTGTGTGTGTGTGCGAGTGTGTATGTGTGTGTGTGTGTATGTGTGTGTGAAGGGGAGCAGGTGGAAGAGGGAGGGGAGAAGTGAGGCATTCTGCTGGAATACACAAGAAGATATGCCAGCACACACCAATGCCCTTCAAATAATGCAGGGCACATTTCAACAACGGCATCTATTCATTAAATATCATCCTGTCACCTGAAGAATCACCTGTACAACTAACATCCAGGCTTTTTATTTACTCCTCTCCTTTCTTTCTGCTGATCAAAAAGCCATCATGGCACATGGCTCTTGTTAATGTCTTCTGTCTTTAAACTGTATTTAAATTAACAAAACACTGCTCATGAACGTGTGTGTGTGTGTGTGTGTGTGTGTGTGTGTGTGTGTGTGTGTGTGTGTGTGTGTGTGTGTGTGAGAGAGCTGTGCCAGTGCTGGGGTGAGTGATCAGGACACACACTAATTACCCTGCAGTTGTTTGCTTATACTGGGACTGAATATCTACCTCTGTGTATGTACTGTATGTGTGTGTGTGAGAGTGTGGCATGTGTGTGTGTGCGTGAGTGTTTGTGTGTGTGTGTGCAGGTCAGTATGTATGTGTGTGTGCATGTGTGTGTATGTGTGTGTGTATGTGCATGTTAGCAAAGCATTAAACTTGCTTTGTATCATTACAAAAACTTTTCTGAAATACAGTACAGGCTTGAGAGACAAAAAGATGCGTTTATTAGTTTCACTAAGGCAGTAAAAACATGTTTTTATTTGTTCCACTGACGTTTATAAGTTTTATTACTGCTTTTCCACTGAGGATGTGAAATGGCTGAGCACTCCGAACGGTTGTCATGGTGTTTTTCCCACAAATTGGAGGAATGTGTCATAAATAGAAATTAAATTATGCATGAAATTAATTTCAATGCATTTAGGATAAATCTAAGAGAAAACATACTATTAAAATGATGGTTTGAGTTGTTATGGAATATTATACACACTGCTGAAAGGATTCTCTCAGGTGCTGGATATCCCGTTCTGTTAAACTATCAGTAATAACTGTGATTTCTTCCATTTAACAGGATATTGGTGTCAGATTTTTTTTGTCACTGAAAGTTAGTTTTCCACATTTACAGTTTTTTCTGAATGCTTAAACACTAACAGTGATTCTTGAAGCACTATCTCTGAAACCATTAACACTTGTAGCCAATGCATTTACCAAGTGTGCCAAACTGAATGCACGTTCTCTGCTTTACACTCAGTTTGCAATTTATTAACACACTTCTAGCAAAACTGTAAACATTGGTCTCTACATTGCTACACTATTTTGCCAATTACCTTTCCACATTGACACGTGAAAACACCTTTAGATAATGAGTTCACTTACAAATCAGAGCTTGAGCACTATACATGGGCCACAGGTAAGCATTTGGTTTGGGCAACAATGGAGGCCAATATTGGACAGAGTAAGAGGGGTTAGAACTAGAGGAGGATGAGGAGGTGAAGAAGTAAGAGGAGGAGGAGGACGAGGTGAAGAAGTAAGAGGAGGAGGAGGAGGAGGAGGAGAAGGATAAGGAGAAGGAAGAGGTAAAGTAGGACAAGGGAGAAGGAGAGGACAGGGAAGAGGAAGAGGAAGGGGAGTCAGGAACACAATAACTGATGAAATCAGAGCAACTGTGGTTGACCATGTTGTCAACCATGGGATGAGCATGAGGGAGGCTGGGCAACAGGTTCAACCAAATCTGAGCCGCTATACTGTTGCAGGTATCATCCAGACATTTCAAAATGAGAACCAGTAAGTAACTGTAAGTGCTGTAGTCTTACTGGTACAGTAATATGTACTGTACTTTTATAATGAGAAGGATCTATCACTAAAACCATTCAAATGTTTTTACAGAACTGCAAGAAAACCAGTATCTGGTGGAAGAGGTTGACTGTTCACCCCAGAGCAGGAGACCCACATTGTAAATATGGTCATTGCAAATAACTGCATCAGACTCTGCAGAGAACTGCAGGCCCACATAATAGCAGATAACACCATATTCCAAAGCGTCAACAGAGTGAGTCTCTCTGCACTGTCTCGTCTACTGAAATGCAATAGAATTAGGATGAAGCAGCTGTACCCTTTCGAAACAAACTCAGACCGTGTAAAACAACTGAGATATGAATATGTGCAGGTAAGCTATACTATCCTATTATTGGTACTGGATCTGGAAGTGTATGGTGCTATATCATACTGACTGATCCCTGTCTTTTTGTACTGTGCTACATTATTTTGTCTTGTCTCTTTCAGAGAGTCATGGAGCTAGAAGCAGATGCAATGCATCATGAGCTAGTATATGTGGACGAGGCAGGTTTCAACCTTGCAAAAACAAGGAGCCGCGGCAGAAATATCATTGGACACTGTGCCATCATCAACATCCCGGGACAACGTGGTGGCAACATAACAATGAGTGCGGCTATTAGTCAAAACGGCGTCCTTCACCATCATGCAATCCTTGGCCCATACAACACTGCACACATTATCAAATTTCTGGACACCCTCCAGAAATTTGTGTATACTGTATTGATGCAAAACACAATTTTTTAAAAGAGTTTGAAGAGTTTTGCAAGAATTGTTTGCTTTTGCAAGAGATGTATAATGTTTTGCTGTTTTGTGATTAGGGTGTAGAGTTTTGCAAAAATAGCCTATAGTTTCAAAGATAGTGCCTAAGCAATCAGAAAAAAACTGTAATTTCACTAAGTGAAGCATAATTTTGCCTGTCAATCAATAAATCAATAATAAATAAGATCATTGTGGTCCATTAGGTGGCTTGTAACTGCGATGTGCTTTAAGTTTGAACAAAAAACCTACAGATACCCCAGTTTTAGAGGGGCTGAATTATTCTGTTTTGGAAATAAGAATAACAATAATATTTTTACATAAACATTGTGTATAGTTAGATAACAAGTATAAGTAAATTTCTGCATATTATATTATCTTATTCAGTTTTTTTTTAGTTTTTTATAAAAAATAAATATATATATACAGTGCATCCGGAAGGTATTCAGACCCTTCGCTTTTTCCACTTTTTTTATGTTACAGCCTTATTCTAAAATGGATTAAATTCATTTTTTTCCTCATCAATCTACACACAATACACCATAATGATGAAGCAAAAACAGCTTTTTAGAAATTTTTGCAAAACTGAAATATCACATTTACATACGTATTCAAACCCTTTGCTATGACACTCAAAATTAAGCTCAGATGCATCCTGTTCCCTTTGATCATCCTTGAGATGTCTCTAGAACTTGATTGTAGTCCACCTGTGGCAAATTCAATTGATTGTACATGCTTTAGAAAGGCATGCACCTGTCTATATAAGGTCCCACAGTTCACAGTGCATGTTTCTTCTTTCCCGGTTACTGAGTTTGGCTCAGTTCCAAACTTCTTCCATTTCACAATGATAGAGCCCACTGTGCTCCTGGAGACTTTCAATGCTTTAGTAATGTTTTTATACCCTTCTCCAGATCTATGCCTCAACACAATTTTATCTCGGAGGTCTATGGAGAGTTCCTAGGACTTCATGGCTTGATTTTCGCTCTGAAATTCACTGTGAACTGTGCAACCTTATATAGACAGGTGTGTGCCTTTCTAAAGCATGTATAATCAATTGAATTTGCCACAGGTGGACTACAATCAAGTTCTAGAGACATCTCAGGATGATCAAAGGGAATAGGATGCATCTGAGCTCAATTTATTTAATCAATTTTAGAATAAGGCTGTAACATAACAAAATGTGGAAAAAGTGAAGGGTCTTAATAATTTCTGGATGCACTGTATATAACCATATAAAAACAAATTAAGTCTGAACAGTGCACACATCTTTATTTTAACTGAACAACTAACTAATATTTCACAAGTTTTATCGGGGGAAGGAGGACTGAATTACACCTTTAAAATTGCGTTCGATAAGACAACAGTGTGCAGATATATTATCTCTTTATCTAAAAGCGTTAATATTATTTTTCTTCTCTCTCAGCTTGTGTCTGAGTTTTCCTTGAGGAAAAAAATAATAATTTGTGTTTTCCCGACTCCTCCGTTTGCATGGTTTGCTGAACACTGCTAGTGATGCCATAAATCCAGTGGTGGGCCATCAGGGCCTGCAAGGCCTTCTCTGCTGGCCTAAAAAATATCTGAATCACAGACTGATGTTAATTGTATTTTTTCCATGAATACTTATTAAATAATTCCAAATGGTCTGTCCGCTTCCTTTCATAGCTTTTCTCGTTGCGCTGCTTCCAGACGTGTATTTTCATATTAAAGCATTTAACCAATCACATTTCAGCCATCATTTGTTGCCAGGGCAAAGAAATCTGCCTGGAGGCCTTCACAATCAGTTCTGCAGGCCCTGTAGCATAAAATAAGTGTTGATCAAACTGTTGCTTCAACCAATCAGATTTTGAGTTGGGGACACGAAGGCCTCCTAGAAGGCCTAGGTAACGTCAGCGTATTCACACCCTTTGATTGGATAGTCAGAGAGTGTCTGACTATGATGTAATGTGATTGGTTAAATGCTTTAATATGAAAATACACGTCTGGAAGCAGCGCAATCAGGGGAAAAACTATGAAAGGAAGCGGACAGACCATTTGGAATTATTTAATAAGTATTCATGGACAAAATATAATTAACATCAGTCTGTGATTCAGACATTTGAGCGGACATTTTCAGCCTTAAAGCGAATTAAAACTTATGCCAGAAATACGACAGGGCAGGCTCGACTTTCAGCATTAGCTTCGATGGCGATAGAAAAGGACTTCTTGATGGAACTGAAACACACGGATAATCTGTACGACAGAGTAATTGAACTCTTTTTGAGAAAAGAAAGGGGGATGGATTTTGTGTACAAATAATAAGGATTTTTGGTGAGTAAAATGTTGCTATTTTCCTAAATAATATTGCAATTTTATGAGGTTATTATTGATGATTTTTATGTGTGTCACAGCTGTAGCACCCGGGTTTGTTTCTTCAGTAAAGGCATTTATTCTGGATACACGAGTTATCTATCTTCGATGCAACGGCAACGGGTGTCTGTTCGGTTTGTTTTTGCACTTTGTTTATTTATCTTTCTTCAGTCATGTTTCATTCTCGTTCTGTTCCACGTCTGTCATTGTTCCTGTTCGAGTTCCTCTCCTTGTCTTGTCATGCACTTCGGGAAATTCTATGTTTCGTTTTTTAGGGAGGAGGAGGAACGCATAAAGAAATCTGCGTGCGAATAAAGCGGAACGTGAGAAGCGTACAGAGATAGGGACGAGAGAGAATGACAGCGATAGTTAGAAGCGTGAGATAATTAGTGATTAGTAGTGTTAGTAACTTAATCTAAATCCCTAATGTTAGTAGATTAGTTGGTTAGTACTATATACATCTAACTAATATATACAAAGTGTAATTAGAAAGTAAGAAGGAAGTAAAACGAGATTAGAAACGAAGACGGAAAAACCGAAACATAGAATTTCCCGAAGTGCATGACAGAACGAGAATGAAACATGACTGAAGAAAGATAAATAAACAAAGTGCAAAAACAAACCAAACAACATAACAATAAGATGGCTTTTATAGCCATAAAATAGTTATTGAGGGGTGGATTGATTCAGACGGAGCACTACTGAAGGCCTAGGTGTGAAATGCACGGCCCGCCACTGCATAAATCTAGAAATACTGTGATCTTAAAGTTGACCTTTTCCGGAAACTACGAGTGTGCCTCAATAACATCTCCTTCAGGTCCCGGATATAACCTCAGTAACATCTCCTTCAGGTCACAGATCACGGAGGATCCAAAGATTTCACAGAAAATAACAAGGCCATTAAGATCAGTATTGATAATACTGGTTCACATGCCTCAAGCCACATCCGGATACTACACCCAAAAGACCTTGATATGAATCGCTCACACGCTCACGTGTAACATTGAGACAGCCACAGAGCTGCTGCTTTACACAGCATGGTCTACTGTACACACTGTTCACTGTGACACACAGTATGGTCTACTGTACACACTGTTTACACTTTTACACAGCATGGTGCTGTTACTGTACACACTGTTTACAACTTTACCCAGCATGATACTGTTACAGTACACACTGTTTTCACCTTTATACAGCATGGTCTACTGTACACACTGTTTACTGGGTCACAGCATGATACTGCCAGAAACTGGATGAGCTCGACAGTCTGGAGGTGCAAGTTGAATCAGGGGAGGGGCTCTGTTTTAGCACAGATATCAGCTTTGCCCGCGATGCACAACGTAACGTGTATGAGCTTCGTGACCCAGCCAAACATTTCCCTTGCATCTGCCTGCTTCCTGCCCAAATATCTGTGGAAATGGTAAGCGCTGTGACCCATGGGCACCTCTCCATCTCAGACTGGGCCAGTGGGGAGAGTGGGGGTATTGCACATGCAGACACGGACATGTATACGTATATACACTACCGGTCAAAAGTTTTAGAACACCCCCATTTTCCAGTTTTTACTGAAATTTAAGCAGTTCAAATCCAGTGAATAACCTGAAATGGTACAAAGGTAAGCGGTAAACTGCCAGGTTAAAAAAAAAGTTTAGATTACCAAAAACTGGATCAAATATTTCAGTAAACACTGGAAAATTGGGGTGTTCTAAAACTTTTGACCATATATACACACATATACACATATATATAGAATATGACAGGAGTGCAGATGATGTCTCCATAAAGGCAAAAGCACAACATTAGTATGGAACAGTTCCAGTGCCGCAGGGTTAGGGCTGTGCATTTCTGTACACACGTATGGAGTAAAGAGTCTGAAAACATCTCTCTCTCCCAGCGCACACGCACGAGCAGTTCTGCTCCATCGTAGCGGTGTGGGGCTATGCACTGAATCGGAAATAAGAGGGAGAGGAAAGAGATGCCATAAAAAATAACGCTTTTTTTTGTGGTTTTGTTCATTGCTAAAATGCTATGAATGCACGTTTCATGTTGACTCAGGATATCTGTTTTTACGCCCTGGTGTTCCATGTTTTTCCCTTTACGTTTTTACTTTGTACACTTTATTCACTATGAATCACTATATGAGTATATTACAGAGAGCATCACTCCAGACAGCTGCTTTCTCATTTCCATAACTGAATGCATTTTTTTATCCTGCATTCGTCCTCACTTAACATCTTCAGTTTCCACCCCAGTTTTCCCCCTCCTTCAATCTCTTTCACTGCCAAAATCATTGTCTCCTGAAGAGTAGAAAAACCCATGACAAAACAAAAACACAAACATGTCTGCAGTGTGAAACGCAACCAAAACACCCTGCTGCCCATACCCACAGAAAGCAGGAGGGAGAGATTAGCTTTATGTTAAAAAAAAACTGAGACACAATAAATTGCTGCGAATGGTGGACTCCCTGACTCAACAGTTAAACTCCATCATCACTGTTGCCGTGGACATGCTCTAGACTGCTCATAGACACATAGACAGCAAAGGATTCTGGGAGTATTTCCTTCCAAATAAATTCCATACAGCCTTGGTGACCCTTGTGATAAAAGAAGCTCCTCAGAGCCGTGGTTTCTCTCCTCTCTCTATTTCTATGTTTGCTCTTCCACTGGTCAGAACACAAAGGAACAGAAATCACCTCAGGAACACAATATCCCTTCTCCAGTTTCTCATCCCCAGCCAACACTAGGCTGTGTGGGAAGAAGAGACGAAACAGGTGCATCTAACACATGCACATAGACACATGCATACAGACACACACATGCATGCACACACACACACACATGGACACACATAAGTTCTCTCACGGTAGGATGTTGAATAGCTAAGTAACACCTTCAGCTCCATTTCCACATTAACTGAACAAGTCATTTTCACTGTAGCATCCCCCGGTGGAGTCGAACCACCCCTTGTGCCCCCCCCACACACACACTCTACACACACACTACACACACACACTCTACACACGCACACACACACTCACACACACACACACACACACACCCCCTGCTGAGCTGAAGAGCGAGGGATCGGAGTTGCGGTTCTTTCTCCTCGTTTAAGAGAAACCAAGAGGCCCGGCTCCAGAGTGGAAGAATGTTTTATTCCAGGACGATGTAATAAACCCTGATGGTTTGAGGAACTGCGGGTCATGTGACCCCGGCGCGCTTCATTATTCTGCACGGCACTCGTCTTTAACTGTCACACCTTCCTGCACACGGGCATTGGCGGCCGCCACACTGCTCACCTCGACAGCTCGGGTCCTCCTGGTTTATACACAGAGCTCTCTCTCCCCCCCAGGCTCAGGTACGAGGACGAAAACCGAAATCAGAGGTGGAGTCTTAAGAAGAAGAGAAAGCAGGTGAGTGTGTAATTGAAAAGCAACCGGGACAGGTAAGATATGGCAGATCCTGTCTCCTCTGGTGCTGGGGAGAAAGGACGGGCTTCTGTATGGGGACTTTATGTTTCAGATCCCATTTCCCCTGGCGCCATAATGTTAGAGCCTGCCACTTTAGGGCTTCTCAAATCATCCTATGTCTGATTCCGCTCTCCTGCTCTCCTCTCCCACACCCCACACACTGCCCTCTCCAACAGTGAAGTGCAACGTGCTGAAACGTGGAGAAAATATCCGCTCACACGCATTCTGTAACAACGCTAGCTTCCCTGCACTCATTTTTTACATTTGACATTTTTAAGCATTTAGCAGACGCTCTTATCCAGAGCAGCTTACAATATGTGCATTAATACATGATAGGAACAATCATAGTTTGCGCAAGAGATCAGTGCAGTAATACAACGATAGACATAATTGTAGGCAGCTGCATACCATACCTGCAACACTGGGAAGGAAAAGGTTAGTAATTATTATTTTTATTTTTTTAATGAGGAGTAAGCAGGGATACATATACAAAAGGTATTGAACAAGTAGGCAGTGGTGATGACAATTGGCTAGATGTACAGAATTCAGTGGTAGTGGAGTCTGAAAAGGTGGGTTTTGAGTCTTCGTGATTCCGCAGTTCTGACCGATTGCGGAAGGTCATTCCACTACCAAGTGGTCAGGACAGAGAAGAGGCGGGACCGCGAGGAGCGGCTGCTGGGCTCAATTCCACTGAGCCATGAGGACTGAAGACTATCCTCCTCTGCTCTGTGTCCCTATCTACTCTCTTCTCTTTCAGACAAACAGAGGGGTATTTTTTTACACAACACTGCTTTTGCACTCTTTCACCCTTCCAGCAGAATGTAAGGAGTTGTTTCTCTCTCCTGCTCTCTCTCTCCATCTCCATCTCATGTTCCCTCTCTGTCTCTCTCTCTCTCTCCTTCTCTCTCTCTCTCCATCTCATGTCCCCTCTCTGTCTCTGTCTCTCTCTCTCTCTCTCTCTATCTCATGTTCTCTCTCTGTCTCTCTCACTCTGTCCCTTCTCGGCACAGCAGAAAAGAAAAGTATGGTGAGAGCAAAAGGAAGAGGTGGCCTAAGAATCTCCAAGCCCCAAAAAAAAGCCAAAAACATATTAAATCACCTGAGTAAATAACAGTAATGGGTAGAGATAAAAGTGAGATAAAGGAGGAGAGTACAGAAGACAAGAAAGAGGGAGAGAAAGATTCTGACCTGTGATATAGCAGAAGCTTTGGGAAAAAAGAAGCGATTGATCCAGAAAATTTGAGTTATATTAGAGCCATACTGAAATACACTCACAAGCGTTCTGCCACCACCACAGAAATAGGGGTTTGATTTAAATATGTGTCCACGGTGATTCGCAGGTGAGTCAATACATTTCTTGGAATAATTACAATCTGGCGTTTTCAATCTGTGCATAGTGGGTGTTGCTGGGGGAATTGACGAGCTGTATAAATCAACTGCGGCCAGAGAGGAAGAGCAAGCAAGCGAGGTGCATTGTGGGATTGTTTGGGCCTCAGAGGTCTTTAAATGGAGGCTGAAGAACTTTATGCTTTCAGAAACGCAGAAATTGGAGAGATGCACTGCGTCTAAAGAGAAGGAGCCTAACCAGCCTCTGGTCCTGGAGGACTGCAGTGCATGCTGGGATACTCTAACCTGGTATTGGAGGATTACAGTGCATGCTGGGATACTCTGCCCTGGTCCTGGAAGACTACAGTGCATGCTAGGATACTCTGCCCTGTTCATGGAGGACTGCAGTGCATGCTGGGATACTCTGCCCTGGTTCTGGAGGACTGCATTACATGCTGGGATACTCTGCCCTGGTCCTGGACAACTGCAATGCATGCTGGGATACTCTGCCCTGGTCCTGGAGGACTGCAGTGCATGCTGGGATACTCTGCCCTGGTCCTGGAGGACTGCAGTGCTTGTTAATGCTCAACCTGATCTGTGATCTGTGAGATGATAGATCATCAAATCCAGTGGGTCCTGTAAATGCTGTGCATTTAACTACCAGGTTCAATTATTTATCACCTTGACTGAGAATTCTCAGATCTCTCAGAAAATATCTGGTAGGCCTAATGAATTATCCAAGCATGCAATGCTGCCCTCCAGGACCAGGGCAGAGTATCCCAGCATGCACTGCAGTCCTCCAGGACCAGGGCAGAGGGTCGTGGCTAGATAGTAACCCTATTTTTTCCCAGATCTCGCGCATACGCATTTGTCGCTAAACTGGTAAGTTTCAAAGACGAGCTGGTAACCCTAACCCTAACCCTAACTCTTAACTCTCACTCTAACCCTATGTGTAACTGTAACCCTAGCCCTAACCCTAAGTGTGAGATAGCTGGAACGAGGGTTGGATGCTATGGGGACTCAGTCAAACCTTTGGGAGTTGGACAGAATAAGGAAAAATAGGGTTGCTATATCTAGCCACGACCAGGGCAGAGTTTCCCAGTATGCACTGCTGTCTTCCAGCCCTGTAGGCCCCTGTGAGCCAGTTGGAGCAGGACAGGGCAGCGAAGAGATGCAGGGAGCACACAGCTGTAGGGGGGGTTAGGAGAGAGCCTATCATTAAGGCTGAGGCCCTCATGGACACAAATCTGCATCGGAGAGATTAGGGACAGGGAATACGAGGTGCTACTTGTTCAGTGGTATGGTTTTCCTGTGAGGTCACAGGCTTCATTACTCTACACTTAAAACAGGAGCCAAACACAACTTTAGCACAAAACTTTTTACATCCGCAAATAAGGAAAGGCTGCAATAGCTTGTAAGTAAATATGAGTATTTATTTTCTATCAAATGTCAACAATAGGGTACATACTGTTGGAACATAACATTTCTCCTCCTCCCTCATCCTCAGATTATAATTCTTAGAGACTGACCTTTTTTTAGAGAACTTTTGCTGAAACTAACCCCTGGGGTCTGCATCTTAACACCAGAGCCGTTCACGAGGAGGGGCTTCCTCCCCTTCTGCGGCTGTGTGATGATTAGCCTCACAAGATCCAATGGAACAACCATGTTTTTATCACTACGTATCCCAACATGCACGCCTCCATTTTGTCACTGATGAACGTTGCCCTGACAATCGCTCGCTCAGGTGTGGCCACCCGGATGCTGTCAGTGGCAGGAGTCATGTGACTAATTGCAGTCCTCTAATTGGCCAATCGATCATCAATGATCCACCTGCAGCACCTGCTTCTAATGCCTTCTATATTTTTCTAAATAGGTTTTGATATTTAGTTTGATGTCCTATCTATATTTTATACACACACACACACACACACAAACACAGACACACACACACACACATATATATATATATACACTGTATAGTATTTTTCCTATGGTTTTGGTGCTCTGACTACACTGGATGGTCTCGCTGATGTGGTATTTTTCCACTGCAGGTGTTATGGCACATAGGCGGTGGAGAAAACCTTGTGGCTATGTTTCCTGCTATAGATCATATATACATAGATAATTTACTGACCAGTTCACCATACAGCAGAGAAAATATAATATCACGAGAACATAGTACTGTGGGAGATCATTCAAAACTGCAATCAATATTACATATTTATTATATTATATGAATGAGCTAGTGCAAATTGACCTAAGAACATTAAATAACCAGAGAACATTACAAAAAATGTCAAAAAAGAAACACGGACCACTGATGAGTTTGAGGAGAGAGAGAGAGAGAGAGAGAGAGAGAGAGAGAGAGAGAGAGAGAGAGAGAGAGAGAGAACCTGTGAAGTCTTTGACCAGCCAGGATTTAGAGAGAGTGTTTTGGAGTTTTTGTGTTTGACCGGATTGTTTGAGGACCCCCCTTTGGATTTTGACTACAGACTGGATTGCGGAACTGACTTGGATTTTGAATAGGATTACGGACATTGACAACGAGTTAAGGAATGCGGACTTTGTGTGTTTGTATTCCCCTAAAGACCCCACCCTTTGTTTTGTGTTGTCAAGAGTTAGTTTAATAAATCATTGTTTTGTTTTTTAATACTGCCTCCTCTGTGTTCTTGAAGTTGCTTACGCCCTCTGCAAGGTCTGTGCGTGTCGCCCAACCCTTGGGGACACCACACTGTATTTTAGATGTTCCACCTCTGACCTGCCAGTACTGTGATAATTTTCTCTTCACACCTATGCAATCTTTTCTCCAGAGCACTTAAAATATTGTCTAATAAATGTTACATGGAAACTAAACAGTGTCACCACCTCTGCATCTGAAGAAGTGAAGCAGGCTTTGGTGCACATCTGGGACATGAACAGTTTGATTCTCAGGAGGTGACAGATGTTGTATGTTATGTTGCCTTCACATGCACACCTGTGTCTGAAATTTGCCCAAAATGTGCAGGTTGCACCTGTGTCAGACTTATCCAGGCACTTTGGGCAAAACGCTGACATACAGACCACACAGTCTGTGTGTGTGTGTGTTAGTGTAGGGGTGGTAATATATGAGTATAGGTTTGTGTGTGTGTGTGTGTGTGTGTGTGTGTGTGTGTTTACATGCATGCGGATTATTCCATTGTTTGCATCTCTCCAGGGCCTCTCTAATTTTTCTCACTTCGAGCAGCGGGCTGTTTACTCCTGGAAGGGTGTGCTTATGTTGGGCCTAATGGGACACGCAGCCCTGCAATAATCCTGCTCCACGTCTCCCTCTCAATCACTGCCAGGGACCTTCCCATAATGCTCTGGGAATACGCCGGCGTCTCCGTGACAAAGCCAGTGCGGCGTGACGCCTTCTGACGCTCATGGAGGTTGATGACACACTGGACGTGGGTTCAAGTCTCTTTAGTGGGTTAGCTGTGATGGCTCATCCATCAGCAAAGCAACGTTGTTATCAACAGCAATTTAAATAAACACGTTTAATTTGACATGACTGGCATATAGCTTCTGTCCAAATGGACAGAGAAGTATATTGTAATGTACAATACATTTCCTGTCTATAGTTATATTGCAATTCATGTATCTGATTCACAATATTATTCATTTGAAGAAAATACTTTTTTATATTCCAGATAATGTATTTGAACATGTACAGTCAGGTCCAGAATTATTGGCACCCTTGATGAAAATACACAAAAAACACTGCAGAAAATAAATAATACCATTACTGAGATATACTGGAACTTGTATATTGAATATTGTAGGTTTGCACTTATGGACTGCCCTCTTCAAATTTATGTTTTTGATGGGGTTTAAGTCCGGAGACTGAAATGGCCATTACAAAACATTGATTTTGTATTCAGGGAACCATTTCTGTGTTGATTTTGAGGTATGTTTGGAGGTCATTGTCTTGTTGGAGGGTCCACCTACGGTCAAGTCTCAGGTTTCTGGCAGAGGAAACCAGGTTTTTGGCTAAAATGTCCTAGTACTTGGTGAAATTAATTTTGCCATTGATCTTAACAAGAGCCGCTGGACCACTGGCAGCAAAACAGTCCCAAAGCATCGATGATCTACCACCATATTTAACAGATAGGTGCTTTTCCTTGTATTCATCCCTCTTTTGTTGCCAAACATGTACACGGTGTACACGGCCAAAAAGTTAAATTGTGGTCTCATCTGACCATAGTACCCGGTTCCAGTTATAGTTCCAGTTATAGTTCCCAGATGCTTGAATTTGCTGTTTGCTCTCAGTAAGGGCTTTCTTTGTGCAACCCTTCCAAAGAGCCAGTTGGTATGGAGGTGATGTTGGTTGATTTTTAGACATTGTGACCCCAAGAAGCAACTAAAGTCTGTTCTTGAACTGTGATCTTTGGGTTTTTCTTTGCCTCCCTCACCATCTTCCTCACTGTGTGTGGGGACAACATGCACTTTTGTCCTCTTCCTGGCAGGTTTTCAGGCAAACTGTTAAAAATACTTGAAACTATTTCATTATTGCCCTAACAGTGTTTAGTAGCATGTTTAACTGTTTGTGTTTTTGTTTTTGTTTTTACCCATTACCTTTGTTTGGTTTTATTTAAAAGAATCTTTAGGGGTGCCAATACTTTTGATGCCTATTTTTTTCAGAATTTTTTGTATTACACATTAAAAAGGAAATACAAATTAGAGTAATTGTATTAGAATAAAAGTATATAGTTTATAGTTTGAGCATAAAATGTAGCTTATTATTTGTGTTATTTATTTTATACAGGCTCCCCCCCCCCCCCTCACTTTCATCAAGGGTGCCAATAATTCTGGGCCTGACTGTGTGTGAGTGTAGGACTGAATCTGTGTGTGTATGTGTGTGTATGTGTGTGTATGTGTTTGTATGTGTGTGTGTGTGTGTGTGTGTGTGTGTGTGTGTGTGTGTGAGTGTAGGATTGGATCTGTGTGTGTGTGTGTGTGTGTGTGTGTGTGTGTGTGTGTGTGTGTGTGTGTGTGTGTGTAGGATTGAATCTGTGTGTGGGTGTGTGAGTGTAGGATTGAATCTGTGTGTGTGTGTGTGTGTGTGTGTGTGTGAGTGTGTGTGTGTGTGTGTGTGTATGTGTGTGTGTGTGAGTGTGTGTGTGTGTGTGTAAGTGTGTGTGTGTGTGTTTGTGTGTGTGTATGTGTGTGTATGTGTGTGTAAATCCACTCTTCCAGTCAATGGTTCGCCCTGCTGTGGGGCAGGAAGTGGAAAATCCCTTGCTTGCAATGAACGAATGAATAAATGAAGGGATGAGTGAAAAGCACACTCTTGGGGGACAGGTTGTCTTAAAAGAAGCCACATAAAAGTGATTGAAAACAATAAAAGTAAGTGTGCTCGGCTGACACAGCCTAACCTTGCTGGCATGAGAGGCACCAGCGAGATTACAGTTTCATTCAACAAATGCCTCAATAGCCAAATGTTTCACCACTACTCCCCCCTAACTCTCACACACACACACACACAAACACACACATTCACACACCTACTCTCTCTCTCACACACACACACACACATACACAAACACACACTCACACACACACACACACACACACACACAGACACACACACATACCCGTTGGTCATGCACATCCACGTGTAAGTAGTAGTTTCTGACTACATCATCCATACAGCCACGATCACCATGAGAACTGTCACAGACATGACGCAACAGCAGCATTATGGTATCTCCTGGTGCCTGTAGCAACAGCACACGCCAAACACAACAGAGGCCCCGCCCTCACCGTTACATCACTTCCTCCCAGAGGGCTGGATGACACGTGTCTTGATTTGTTTAACCAGCCCTGCACTCTGTTAGGCAGTGCCCAAGGGGTTCAACCAAAATGATCTCTGAGATCCCTGTAATCGGGGAAATTGCCAAACAGAGGCCGCCAAACTGCTCAGAAGGACTTCTCATTCTTAATTAAAGCTCCCCAGCTCATTAAAGGGTGAGCTGTACTCTGCATGGCACAACCCCCATCAGCAACCCCCCTCCACCACACGCAGCGGCAGAACAGCGCTATTCAGTCCCAGGAGATGAGATGGGCATGTGTGTGATTTGAAGAGCGAACGTGACACAGAAAATCGAACCATGGAGTAGAGGAAAGAGCTGCCCCCCCCACCCCACCCCCCCATGGGAGTTCATTTAACTGCAGGTTAATCAATGGGCTGCTGGAGCCCAGGAGTGGGTTTAAGAAGGACGATAAAAACTCTCAACACTTTCTACATGTCAGCCATTAAGGATGAAACAGAATATTAATATATTATATTCATACATTATACATTCATAATTTTATTGGAATATTTGCCCATTTTCAGTATTTCAAATCAATATTCATGAAAGAGGGCCTTAGAATCCTGCATAAAGTAAAAGATGATTCACTAATATTATTAATTTTCCTGCCTGAAAGTGTGAATAGTGCAGAGAAGCAGTATTTACTGTACACAGAGAAGGGGGTGGGGGTGAGGACAGGAGGAGAGGTTTGTACAAAAGAAGAGTGCATGTTGGAAGCCGTGGAATATTCCCTTTTCAAGTGAATGGAGATGCTCATCCCTTTCTTCCATCACCTTGAATCTCAGATCACCCTTGGCAACGTCAATGTTGCACAAATTCTATGGCGCCTCATCTTTGAGTCAACCACGCTGCTTTATCTGCTTTATTTGTGTATAAAACAACAACTTACAGACAACTTTTTACAGATTCTGATTTCTTTTTTTAATCAAGTTGAACATTTAGCCTTTTTTTAAATGTTATTTCATTAAATTGGTCTAGACCAAGAAAATATGTAATTTGTTTCATTCAAATCCATGTGAGGATACAGACTGGTGGAAATGTTCTTCTCTCCCAGTGTGCAAATGTCTTCGGATTAATTAAAAAATTCAACTTGAAATAGGAAGTTCAGATGTAGAGATGAATAGATTTGTAATTTGGTATTTGTAATGTCTGTTGCAGACTGTTACATACATTGTGTCTCATAAAATATCTGTCATATCTCATAAATGAGCTTATCACTCTGTGACCTAATGACCTATACCCACCTACCTGTCTACCTATCTGTCTACCTATGTGTCTGTCTCTCACTATTCATCTGTTTAACAAACAAGGTCTACTAATGTTTTCATGTTTAAAATTCACATGCACATGATCTAGGATCAGTATTCCACTCAAATTAATTATATAATAAATATACTATTTTAGCATGGCTTCCTGCATCCCTGATTAGGAATCATGCTCTACAGCAAAAACACCAAGCTTATTCTCTCCAAGGTGGGGGGTTCTGCTGACTCCACAACAAGCATCTTCACATTTTCTTCTCCTTCTCGGTCCCTGGAGTTTGAGTAGAAATTGAAGAAATCTTTTTATCTTACTCCTGGAGCCTGACCTTCTCTGCGGCAGTCTCACTCCACACAGGAAAGAGTGAATATCCCCTACAGCGAGGAACACAATCACAACCGCCATTTAAACACAGAGACCAGTGTATTATAACTGGTCCTCATCATGTGACTCTACTTTTGTTTGTGTTTTTTTATCTTCCTTTTTTAAGGTTGCCTCTTTTCCATTTGCAGAACGCTGATTAGGCCTCGTAAAAACTGTAGATTCCACTGGGTGAATCCCAAATTGACACCATTTTGCCTGAAGTAGGAGGGCCCTGTTCTGCCACGTACACATCAAATGACTGTCATGCTAAACCGAATGGCAGGACCGTGTCTACGGTATGTTTAGATGGCTGTCGTACACACAGCGGTGCTGTGGGTCATTACCCCAGAGGCACAGGCTTCTCTGCTAATTCCAACAATAACAGTTAGCGTCGCAGTGCCAAAAACAAGAGCACAGCGCTTCTAATTTGGTTTCCCCGCATCACCGTCTCCAACGGCAGGGCCCTTCCGCACCGGTCTCTAACCTGTAATCAGTGAGTCACTCACTTCATTAAAGGTGAACTCCGTGAGACAGTAAGATATTAACCCCTTTGGTTTCGGAGCACACACACTTCTACAGGTAACTTTGTTTATTCCTATTATATCCTGTAACCCAATTTTACAAGTAAGATTTTTACCTGTGCAATTTGGAGGTTTAGTAACAAGCTGGGGCTTAAACCCACAAACATCCTCTGGTCCTGAAATTGGTGGCCCAAACCACCACTTTCACCAAAGCAGTGAGACCCACCGTGCTACTGCTAATGGATGGGTATTGGACAGTAACAGGAAGCTATCTCATTTCATAGCAACATCTCCCACTCTATCAGGGATCAGATCCTTTGTTGCACACATGTTTTGAATCAGTCCCCAATCAGTTCTACAATTCTGACACCATTTCTTAATGTTAAAACAATGTGGATGAATTTGGGTTACTACTATTACTACTAGGACACTATGGCCACACCTCACCTCAGTCACACCAGTAACAATCAACCCATAATGTCAAACCATGAGGTCAAATTTTAAGGTTACTTGAATATAAAAAACATTTGCTAACAGTGTTAATGCAAGGCAAGCAGTAAGAAACAGGATACAACAAAGATGCTAAAAGTATTATTGCACAAAAACATAATCTCCTCTCCTTTTAGATTGTGTTTTATTTTAAAACTATGTGTTCAATGTGAGCAGCTTAAAAGTGTGCTTAAACATGTGGCCTGACACATGCTTTCATGTGGTTATCATATATGTATGTTTTGTAAAGCCCATTAGTTTAACCATCATTAAAGCCTTCAGGTGCTGCCACATTGACTGAGAGTTACATAAAGCTTCAGTTGTAACTACCGTGTGTCTGATGTAAGGCTGTCCCCGACTAAAACAAATCTTGGTCGACCAACAGTCGTCCGTTTTTTCCGATTGGTCGATTGGTCAAAACTTTTTTTCTATATGACACACCCTATTTGTTTTAATAAATACAACTATATGCACACTGCGCTTGTCTCATGTTTTATAACTTTCTTAAGTGAATGACACAAATGAGTAACAATAGGACTAATGACTTTATGGAGCCGGAGTTCAAGATTACCTGAAATTTTTTTTTAAAACGTTCCGAGCCTCCTCTTCATGCTGCCCTTGCAGATTCTGACGTTGTGGTATGGCCACATAATAGGCTGATGCTTTTATTTGACCACAACCATAACACATTCTAATGCGTAGGCTATGTTTTATTTTATTAACCAGGTTGGTCTCATTGGGATTTAAAATCTCTTTTGCAAAAAAATAGGCTAACAATCGAATGATCACACATAGCCTAATGTCTTAAATTGTAGCCTAAAGCTGAACATAAAGTGGCTATAGCCTATCGAAAATAACTTACTCAAGTCGGAGACCATCCGATGGCCTACTTCCCCAGTCGTTTCATGTTACGGCACAGGAACACTAGCTTGTCCACATTTTTTGGCATAAGGCTTCTCCTCGTTTTATTAACGATAAACCCTGCCTTGGAAAACGCGCTTGAAAAGTTTGTATTCCACTTTTTTTGGATCGTCCGCGACTAAAACAAAATGCTGCCATACTCCAGATTTTTTCTTTGACATTATGTTCTTAGGTTATATCGACATGAGTAATTAAAGTATGCCTATATCTGTAATCTTAACTGTAGGCTAATCTTAGGCTAAAATTAAAATGCACATTCACGTGCCTAAAACGAGAAGGATAAAATATGGGCTACATGAAAGGGGGTGTTATGCATGTTAGTTATAAATATATAAACCATACAATTAGCAAAACACATTTATTATAAAATGTTACTTTTATTAGTTTTGCAGAATTATTCACAACATTACTATTACCTTAACTGCCAAATATAATTTAAAGAGAACATATATAGGCCTAGCTATGTTAAAAGTGAAGGACTGTCACTGCCATAGCCACAGCATCCAGAATGGATTATTCTACTGACAAGCGCGCTGAACTGTGGCGCGGATCTAGGTGTCTCATGCTGCGTGGAGAATTATTTTTATTTTTATGTATTTTTTCACGCGACTGCTCGACCAAAACAAATCTCGCTCGACCAACAGCCCATCAACCAAACAATCGACCCCGACTAAATGGGGTCAGCCCCAGTCTGATGTAATTTCCTTGGCGAACATGCAGATGTTCACTGCGAGTCGTGATCACAGTTGAAGAAACCTCACCATTTCCACTCTTTGCTTCAGCTCTCCAAAGAAAGAAATAATACAAGTTTCATGTAAAAATAGTGAGACTTTGAAATGATCTATAAATTGCCACAAATAAATAACACAAGCCTCTCATCTGCATTTCAAAAATATCCTAAAATTCAACATGATGCTGTTCACAATAATGGAGAATAATGCTACAAATGTTGCCCACCTGCCCAAGGAACAACTGTGACTTCTGAGATGTGACTTGGGTAATAATGAAGCTAACGTAACATGGCATTGACACCTGCTTGCAAAGCTAATCCGTCCTCACCTACTCAAACCTGAAAAGTGTGGCTACAACTTCCACACCAGATGTTCACTTGTTCTTTTTTTGTGTGGTTTCGATTGTCTTTTCTCATGGTGGTAAAATTAAGTCTATTGGTATTGAGTGAATATGTGTAAGGGGCTGTGTTTGACTCAGTTGTTGTTGCTTCTTTTGTTAATCTCTATTGGCATCAAATTAAATCAAAGTTTAACCTGCCCACTTGGGAATTACAGAGCCTGCCACGGATGTGGGCAGATTTTTCCTCTGAAAGGGTTTTTAGATCAGCCTCAGAACAGAATATGCATCACAAACTACGAATTAGTGCATGCTGGTTAGCATTCTGGTCCAGTGTCTTCAGTAAATACAGTCCTTGGTCTTAATTTGCACACCGTTCAACAGCAGCAATATTATTATCCAGAAGTGTACAGTATCACAAGCTGAATGATGTTGTCTGAGCAGACGACCTTGGTCTCACCTTAATGAGAATGTGTGAAATGGCAGGACTAGCACTGATTATAGAGCCAGAGCACATAGAGACATGTGACTGGAAGTGCACATCAGTCTCATTAAACGGCCTCTGTCACTGTGGCATGTTACAGTTTTATGTGGTCTGATGCATCAAAAAATATAAACAGCCACAAGATGCCCACTGCAGATCCGTGGGGCTTTATCACAATTGAACCGTGAGATTCCTCGCGGCCTCAGTGTGACACAAAGCCTCACTCCCTGCCTCGGTCTGACAGTCTGACCGTACTGCCTCACTGCCTCAAACTCTGATTTATTGCCTTGGAAATACTATCAAAATTAGACAAGGGCCTTGTCTTAGCACTATAGAATACAATTTGGGAAAGTCAACAGTAGAGCCAGGACAGCATCAAACAGCCTGAAAACGATGCCAAAGTGAATCACTGAAAAGAAAAAGCCAAAAATACGTTATTATTGGTTAACTCACTTTCTCACTTGGACTCACTGTTTCACTTTGACTCGCCGACCACCTTCCAGCAAAATGGCAGCGATACCAATGAAAATGTTTGAAAGCTACGATAAGACAACGATAAGGATCGAACCTTACACAGCATGTCTGAGACCCTCGGCACCCAACATGTCTGATGATTATACTGAAGGAACAAAGTATCTCTTCAATGAAATCAAAGCCCTTCTGTGATGGCATTCCCAGGTAGCATATCCTCTTTGTGCAGTGATGGCCCATATCGAATTCTGACCAATCCAGTCCCCAGCACTGCAGGGAGTCCTGCAGGGTGGTGCATGATAACCCACTGCGCTGCCCACGGAGGGAGGGTGTCAATCAGCAGGCTATCCCTCACCTCATCAAGCAATACTGGCTCCTCTGGTCAACCTGCGATCTGCCTAAGGCAGTTGCTGCACAGCTCAGCTGGTGGGCTACCACGCACGCAGGATGTGTGTGCTCATGGGCACCCTGCCACATTTATGGGGGATGTTGCAGCAATGATAGGCCTAAAATGGATGGGCATTCCAAATTTGGGGAGGAAATAAAATATGGTTGTTCAAAAAATATATTGTTGAAAATTCTGTTAAAAAAGTTAAAATCTTATATAAAGTCTTATATAAGGAGAAACTAAAATCATATCTCCATATCCAAAGAGAAACACTGAAGCCATGTCTCCATATGCCATATATATATATCAACACTGAAGCCAGGCCTCCATATCATTTATTATAGAGAACACTGAAGCCAGGCCTCCATATCTCTCAAACAGAGAAACACTGAAGCTATGAGCAGTCCTCTACCCCCTTAGATAAGAACAGAGGTCTTATTGTTTGTGCACAATTCTGCCATCAACTGGCCTCCAAATGCCCACACCAGCACAGCATATAAATGTGCTCTAGTCTTTGAATGTGTGTGAGTACATATGTTCACACAAGCACAGCGTTACACAGCGCAATCTACTCCTGCCGATGTTTGATGTTAACATCAAGAAAGGAGAGGTAGGTTGCACTCTTAAATAGATTAGATTACTGTGTGTGTGTGTGTGTGTGTGTGTGTGTGTGTGTGTGTGTGTGACATTATATTATGGTCTGTGTACTGAATAGAAAACGGGAATTTATAAGGGGTCCAACTAAATCTACCAATACGTTCATTAATCAAATGTGATTGACGAAATAACATGTAAAACATAGTTTAAAAAGTCGTTTATACCTGTACAACATATCAGGCCCATACACATGTTTACAGATAGGAAAATATGTATAGACTGTGAAAAAATCGAACTGGAATCGGCGGCACATTCTCCTTGCTCCATGTTTTTTGGCAAACGACTCGAAGTATTTTTGTACCGGTTGCTCCGACAACAGCGTAGAGATAAAATGGTCATGACAAATGAGTTGATTTTTTAAAAGACACCCGTCACCAACCATTGGCCACTGCAACTGCATATGGAATAAAATAAAGATATGACCGCTGGTGGTCCACAAGAGATTTAAATATATCAAGCCGATATCGTTATTCACACACACACACACACACACACACACACACACACACACACACACACACACACGCGCGCGCGCAGACGCCTGCACGCGTAATTGCATACATTTGCAAATTGGAAGGAAATATGCTTACCCGATAATTCCCACGGGGGGTTGCAGGAATCCGGAGATTTTTTTGCTTTCTACCCGCTCCCTCCTTTTTAGGACTTCAGTATTTTTTTACAAACCATCCCCTTCTTAATAGAAATTTTTATCTAAGCAATGACGCGCCTTTTGTATTCATATCAATTCATTTTCTGTCCGGCTCCGCTTAATTTTATATAGGCTACTCTTTTCTCCCATACGTCCGACAACACCTCTTTGAGATTTACAGTTCGATTACCACATTTTATATTTGGATACTGACAGAAATCATAAAAACACTGCGAATAGCGCAATAAGGACGAAGTCAATACATGGAATCGGGTCTGAGATTTTTCACATTGACACGTAATCCAGGGCGAATCCACCGTTTCACCAATATTTAAATAAATTAACAAATTTATCTTTTTAGAAAAATGTAAAATGCGTATTTTTCAACGATTAGTCCCCTCTTTCTAGCTCTTTGATGTTCTGGTCCCTTTTGAAAAACGGATGCGTCTTCCTCCTCTTCTTTTATTGTACGACGATGTTCGTCATTAAATCATTTTGTAGCTTTCTATAAATCCATCATCGCCTGATACCATTGTTTGCAGAGTCGTTGACCCCTTGGTTTGTAAATTAGTAGAGAACGGAATCATGATGTTCGCCTGGTTTGCAGCTCCGTAATAACGATAGCCTTTTTCTTGGTTGCTGGGCTGCCTTGCTTCAGAAAAGATGCTGTGCCTCTCTCTCTCTCTCTCTCTCTCTCTCTCTCTCTCTCTCTCTCTCTCTCTCTCTCTCTCTCTCTCTCTCTCTCTCTCTCTCTCTCTCTCTCTCCACCGTATTGTAGCTAATTTTTCGTTCTGACAACCTCTGCATCTAACGCGTTTTCATCATAATTTGTAGTTTATTCAAATTGTTCTGTAGCCTAACCTTAAATCAATGTACCTTCAAGTCTATCCAATAGTCCCTTCTCGCTCTGCCCATTCTACCCGTATCGAAAACAGTGCTTTAAAAAAGCTCGTATGATCGCATTCTCGGTTTAGGCAGAAAAAAAGAATTTAGCTTTTTCTCTCTAACCTCGCATCAAGTCTTTCTCAGCTGGGAGATCTGCATCGAGTGACGTCAGGGAATGTTAAAGGGATACAAACCTGTTTTAGTACCCCCCCACACACATCGATATGCAACCGCTGTGTGACCTATGGCTGACCACACTCGATTTGTCTGTGCTGTTTGTTTATGTGTTTCTGAACCTCAGATCATCAAAATGTCATTACATAACAGAGTAGGATGCACCTGCTTTAGTGGACATAATGAAATAACCTAGTTTAAAAAAAAAAACCAGTTCTGTATAACAACCAGATTCAGATACAGTAATTATACTTATGGATCACATGGTATAGACACTACTGTATTTAGTATGTCAAATGAGCACTAGTTTAACTGCTAACAGATGTTTTGATACCCTTGGACGCCTATCCTCTCAGACCCATTGCACAATATCCATTAACCCAGGGGTGGGCAATTCCGGTCCTGAAGGGCAGGTTTTTGTTTCTACCAATTACCCTGGCTCAATTAGGTAATTAGTTGGATACACCAATGCTGGTTCACTTCTAGATTAGACCACAGTAACATATTTCATATGGGAACGCAAGAACAGTCTTCAGCTGTCATTCATGGGTTTATCAAGAAATGTAGCTAAAATGTCAGATTGTCAATTATTGGGCTAATTAAATAATTAAGAGCAGAAGTTGGCATGAAATCCAGAAATCCTCCTTGTTCACCCCTGCATTAACTCCTTCCTAAAAGAGGGGCGCATTCAATTGGCAAAGTGGCACAGAATGGAATGTGAAATATGGTGCTCGTCAAACACACTTCAAAATGTAAGCGCTGGACTTTGAAATTTGTATTCACGCGGCTTCGGAATGTCCCCCGGAAGTGGGGTGGGAATGGCACGCCGTGGTGTGGAGACTTGCTGGGTGTGCGACATTACATTACTGATGTACCAATTAAACTATCTTTTGTTCCTATTTTACTTTTTTTTCCGCAAATTCAGAATGCCAGGCCCCTCATATCTCAATTTGTGAGAGTACAGAGTCAGGAGTGAATGGTTCGCTGTGACGTGAGCTGCTAATCTTTTCACTCTGCAATCCTCCAGCTGATGTGCACGGCTCCTAGACCGTAGGACTGTGTGAACGGCACAGCTGGCACAGGCAGATGGACAGACTGACAAGATGAGTCGTCATTGGGCGCTCAGTTGGAGAATGGCCTGCTGAATAAAACCCTCACTACCTGGCCAACAGGAAGGCCAATCGTGCATCGCCCCCAGAGGGCTTCTGGCAACAGGCCAATGGCATGGCAAGGATTCAGTCATTACCGAATGATTGATTAGAGAGCTGATTGTTTGAAAACCAAAACAAACTATAACAGTGCTCCACCTGGAAAGTGAGAATGCACCTCAGTGACTTAAAAGCACACCAGAGAGGACTGCGCTGGACTTTGATGATGTATTGTAATACATGCTGAAAGAGGCTTTATATAAGAAAACATGTCAATTATTTCATATATGTTAATATATGCATACATTTACAGTAGATGGAATTTCAAATGCATATATTCTATGGTAGAGATCTTCATCATTGGTCCTGAGGAACTATTACTCCATTTATTTTTAACCATCTAAAATGAGTCTGTGCCAGCAGCCCAACCGCTTTGTACTGCAGCTGGTTATGCTCCACCATAATCCACGCACCCCATCTTTGTGACGCTCCCCGTTTCTAATGGTCCTGATACCGTGGGAGATTCAGGGGGAAATTACCTGTGAATTTCAAAACAAGGCAACCCTCTGGGTGGTACCTTATTATTTAACCAGGTGACCCCCTCTCCCCCTCTCTCCATCCCTCCCTCTGTACCCCCACCTTCCCTCTTGTACTCTCCCTCTCCCTCCCCCTCTCCTCTCAACTTTCTATCATCTTAAATATGGGTGGAGGGCAGGGAACACCTGTTAATCACTGATAATTAATTACCCATCTTTAATAGAAGGAGGGTGATTCAAGGATGACACCACATCTCTGTGGCATTCAAGTGTTGTGCTTACACTGCACTTTGTAAATTATGTAAACAAGTCACAAAATGGTTTGGCCTTCAATTTCAATAACAACTTTATTTTATTTTATGGCATGCACAACACACACATAAATACAATATTTTAATTCTGATACAAGATAAAAAATGTTGACAAATATGTGCGCAATGTACAGATAGACAAGCAACACACCTTTCAGAGAATATTCAAATCACAACACCTAATTACCTACGGAGACATTAATCTCCGTAGCTAGAGATTTGTTCAATATCAGTATTTAAAAGGTGGACTCCACCCCTCCAACAACAGGTAATTTGGGGTGATTTTGAAAATTAACTGTGTGATGGATCTCCAGAACCCTCTGTTCCAAGGAATACTGCATATTTCATTTCATATTTCATATTTGACAATGAATGCATATAATTGTATATATGATGACAGGCAACATTTTTCCCCATTCCCCCCATAATTTTTCATTCCAGAATAGAATGCTCAATCACAACTGTAGGTAGTTTTCTAAACTAAAATAGAAGAGGAACAGAATATTGCACAAGGTAATTGGAATGTGTCTTTTTGCATCCTTCCTAAGAGAGGTCTGCACACAGGGTCAGCCACAGTACAGCACCCCTGGAGCAGTTTTTAGGGATTCAGTGTATTGCTCAAGGGCACTTTGACAGTGCCCCAGAAAGTGAACTAGCATCCCTCCAGTTTCCAGTTCATTGTTTATTTGTTTGCCCTTCTTGGGATTCGAAACAGCAACCCTCTGCTTGCCAGCCTGTGTTCCTAACCACTGAGCCACTGTCGCCCCTCCAAACTAACACTAGCGTACGCCTCCTCCAAAGCACACACTTCTAACCCACTTCTTTTCCATTGTGCAATCTGTCAGCTGAGCTGCTGCAGCTACTGCGCTGGAGGACTGCACATCTGCTGCAGCTGGCACAGTCAGACTGGGGAATCTGATCAACCATGTGAGCTGCTCATGAGTGAAGCGTAGCAGTAGCATCCCTTGATCTTGTACGGATAGGACAAAGCTTCACCTCTCTTCTATCCATTGCTCAGTTAGGGAAGCAAAGTGGCAAAGCGCAAAGCAGTTGTTTTAGGGATGGAGAAAGGCAGTTTCTGGTTCCGATATAAATGATAAAAGGGGACAAAAAGATAAAAAGATCAAATGTAAGGAGAGATATAAAAGAAGATGTTTATGTGTATTTTTGTGTGTATGAGTGTGTGCGTGTGAGCGTGTTTGTGTGCGTGTATGTGTGTTTATATGTGTGTGTGTGTGTGTGTGTGAGTGTGTGCGTGTTTATGTGTGTGTGTGTGTGTTTGTGTGTATGTGTGAGTGTGTGTGCGTGTTTATGTGTGTGTGTGTACTGCCATCTTCATATTAGCTGCTAGTGAGCGGTGAGTTGGGGGTTATCCTTTAAAATGAAACACCCCCTCTCTGCGCTTTGCTCTGCGGTGGAATTCCCAGCCGTGGCCAAGGTTCGAGGCCATCGGTGTTCCATTACACTCCACAAGAGGGCCTCGGCCAGACAGAAGACCCATAACTCATATATATTTGAATGTATGTTTTATTTTGATACATAGCGAAACATGTATCCTTTTTTAAATGAATTTTCACATTGGTGTGTGTCTCCTTCCCAGACTGGTCATTAGTCATGTTTTTTTTTTTTTCTGATTTCTTTCCCATTTTTCTGCCAATTTGGTAGCCAATTACACCCTCTATTTATTTCAATGTACCCTCCCCACATGAGTTTGCCGCTCGTCTCTACGAGGCATGCTAATTCTCAGAGGGCAGTGAACTCTGCTTCCTTCGAGACAGAATTTGCCCACCCACGTTCTGGAGACTCCATTACGTGCTTCACGGCAGATCCGAGCCGGCTCACCCTCCTCCTCCCCCTGGGGCAGACAGACAAACATCGCACCCGATCAGGGCTGACAACCAGGGCCAGTCTGGCA
The DNA here is from genome assembly GCA_029706075.1 of Aldrovandia affinis. Lineage (NCBI taxonomy): Eukaryota > Metazoa > Chordata > Actinopteri > Notacanthiformes > Halosauridae > Aldrovandia > Aldrovandia affinis. The sequence goes on along the minus strand of JAINUG010000184.1, from coordinate 1,007,769 downwards.
GAGATGGGTTTCGAACTGCATCCCTGACAGGCAGCGCACACCATATCGGACCAGCCAAAATACGGTGCGTTAGACCGCTATGCTATCCGCCGCCCCTATTAGTCATGTTTAAGCTTTGCCAATAAACTGACCAAAATGTAATTGAATGGAGGAAGGGGTAGACCTGGCTCTTATAGTGGAGGAAGGGGTGGACCTCATCGTGACTGAGGTCCCTTGCAGGTTGATAAGGGGCCACACCTGGTGCCATATTGAGAGGACTGACGATTATCACCACGGATAGCCACACTGTAGAGGACAGAACCGAATCCACTGATGCGTGGGAAGAGAAGGAGAAGAGAAGAAGCAGCTTGAGGCCAGCAGCAAAAGAGGGAGGGGGTCATGGGGGGGTTTCAGAAGGGAGGGGCTCTGGGGACTTGGGCCTCCACAGAGAGATGTGTGATTATTCCTTTACTCTGCAAGGTTGTTTGATCGCCATTGCTCTCAGTAAGCGACCGATGAAAAGGATCTTTGAAACACCCTGAAGGTTTCTGTTTCTGCACCAGCCATTTCTGTCTGTGGTCCTGGAGCACTCTCTCTCTCTCACACACACACACACACACACACACACACACACACACACACACACACACACACACACACACACACACACACACACACACACACACACACACACACACACACACAAACACACTACACACACACACTGACACTCACACACACTACACACTCACACACACATACACACACACACACACACTACACACACACACACACACACACTACACGCCCCCACACACACACATACACACACACACAGACACACTCTCTCTCACACACACACACACACACTCACACAAACACTCACACACAGACACACTCTCTCTCACACACACACACACTCACACAAACACTCACACTCACACACACACAGACACACACACACATTCACACCCTCCAAACTCTAGGACCGGTGAGTTTGTGTTCCATGCAGCCGGCTTGCTAACGGACAGCTGTCTCTTCCCAGTTACAGCTGCCTGAACAGGAGACAGATTTAACACATCAGCCGTACGTGGCATGGCGTGGTGCACACCACACGCCCGCAATCCCATGGCATCTGCTTCTAATTGGGCTTATCTGAAATCTGGCAAAAACTCCCGGCCAAGTCTGGGCCAATGGCTAATTACTGTGCCTACCTTCCTCAGCTATATACTGGCAGAGAGAGAGTGAGAGAGAGAGAAAGAGCACATAGCATGAAGATGCAAACATTAATATGGATTATTTACTTTGCATATGACAGTTTTTTTATGATTGCTTTGACTCATTTTGCACAACAGAGTTTCAATGTGCAAAACTCTTACAGTTTTTCTCGATCGCTTACACACTATAACTGGGCCTATTAACTAAACATCCCAAACCATGATGCCATCTACCAAAAGACAGACCCATTTCCCAAAACTATAAACACTATTCCCCTGTTTTCACACATGATTCAGATTTGTTGAACCTTTTGTACAAACAAATCCCTTCATATATCACTGGCTGCACCATACGCTCATTTAGAAAGCACTGGCATTCAATATCATTAACTCAAGTGATCACAACCTGAACCCAATTAACACACAATTCCCCAGGAGGAAACACTAAGAGTCAAAATTGTTCACACACCAATCAGAACCTCAGGATGGATAGATAGATAAAAGGGCCATGGGTCAGTTCACTTGTTTTGGAACAATGGATCTACAAAGACCTGAAGGTAGAGATAGAGGAAGAGGATGGTGCAAGTATGGTTTTTCATACTGTATCAAGTATTTGAGTACAGTTATGTATTACAGCAGTATATACTGTAGTACAGGCTATATCATGGCCTACTTTTGTAGGCTTGTTTAGATATTACAGTTGAGGCTTGCCAGGGGTGGATAAGGCATGCAAGGGTTTTTCTCCCCCGCTGCCTGGCTAGGGCTAATATTGCCTGTGATGTTGATGAGAATCTCTGGCCTGACTCAGACCAGAGATGGGATGCTGAGGCAGAATAAATGTGATTTCTTTCTTTATGTACAATTTTTTTTTTTTTTCATTGGTTTATATTGGTAAATACATGGAAATTATTTTACTGTATTCTACGTTCTTTATGTATCAGTTGCATATTTTTACAGTACATTTACTTTTTCACTCAATTTGTTTATTTTACTACAGTACATTAAGGAATTAATTTTTTTGCAAATGTATACATGTGTTGTGTCTTTATATTGTGTTCATCATGTAAAGAGGTTGTTCTGGGGGAAAACCATAAGCGCCATTATTCATTGCAGTAACAGGTTTTTACGGTAGTGTTTTGAATTGATCTCACCAGTGTGTAATGGCTATTTTGTAGTGTATGTGTATTTGATGGCTTTTGTGTGATGTCTGAAGATTACATGGTTTTGAGTGGAGAGTTTGGTTTTGACATGGAGGTTTGAAGTTTGTGAAGATGAGTGTGCAGTTATGCATTTGTGTTTAGTGTTTGGGGAAATGGAGCATAATTTCAAGAAATGTGCCTGTGGAGGACGTCAGTCTCGGCCACATGGGAGTGGCATGGTTGCCTGTCTTGTTTCATGTGGTAGAGGCCTTTGGAGCAGTGAGACTTTCCGGGGGCAGGTTTGTCACTCACAGGGTGTGAGAGTGAACTGTCGCCCGGAAGGGAGCTCCAAAGGCCTTGATTGGTTTAATTATTATTTAATTATTTAATTGGTGTCAATCAGTCAATTGATGTAGAAGTCAATTGGGTGTCGGTGAGAATGTGAGTTGAGTGATTGTGATTGGGTGATTGCCTCATGAGTCCCACCTGAGCCAGGCAGAAACTAAGCCTATTTAAGAGCAGGTGGGGCGAGTGGGGAGTTAGTCAGTCTTGTGTGTGTGAGTGCGCGTGCACGTGTGACGTGTGACGTGTGACGTGTGACGTGTGACGTGTGACGTGTGACGTGTGACGTGTGACGTGTGACGTTTGACGTTTGACGTGTTTTGTGTGTGTTTGTCGAAAGTGACTGAGTAGAGTGCTTCCTGTGTGAGTGGGGAAGAGGGAGAGGGTGCGCTTTGGGTGTCCGCCTCTCTCCCTCGGCGTGATTATGGAGGAGCGAGAGGGTGCCCTGGAAGAGGGACCGCCTCTCGCCCTCGGTTTTAGTAAGAGAGCTCGCACTCTGCAGTGGAGTGTTTCTGAGCAACAGCCCAAGAACTCACTGAAAGAGTGGAGTGTCTTGGGGCTGATTACCAGAACTCTCACTGTGGGGAGTGGTGAGTGTCTCTGGATGAATGAGTAAGAGAACTCGAACTGAAAAATTCAAGTGTCTCAGTATGAATGGGTGGGAAGCACTTGAAAGGTCACTGGATATGTGTGTGTCTGAGGAGGTTCCAGGGGAACTCCGGAGGAAGAGGCGCGGTGTCCTGTAAGTTTGGTTCATTTAACCTGTTATTTTAGTTCGTTGTTTTTACCTGAAAGCTTCGCGGCGAGTAGGGTGAAGATTTTGTCTGTGTTTGTGTTGGTCTTTGTTATATGTTAACCTGCTACTCCCACTGTCTCTCTCCCATGTCTGGGGGGAGAGACAGAGGTGAATAAATAAAATCCGGTCCTAGACCGACAAACTCCACTTCGTGTCTCCTGGCTGTTCTGTTCCCATTCAGGGTTTGTCACGTGGCGTGTGACAGTGACTTAGCAATAAAATAATAACTAATACAGAATATAGAAAATAGCTATATACGTATATATTTCACACACTTCTTTTTATGGAAGACAAACAAAATATTAGATTACTGTATGTGCTTTTGCATGTACAGATGTAAATAATCAGAAAAAGTATAAAAGGTGCCTAAAATGATTTTAAAAATGTATTGATCTTGTTGAAATATGACTAATGTTATTGAGCTGGATGTAGATTATGCTAAATGTTATGGTTTGAATAATTTTTTGCCATTTGTAATGTGGGCAGGTCTGATTGTCATTTTTAAACGTCATTCTCATTCCATTGAAATAAATACATTACTGTAATAAACTGAACTGTATTTTACAGTAAAAACAAAAACAGTAAAAGCAAAACTTTACAGTACTGTAAAAAAACACAAAAAAAACATACGTAAATGCATTTCAGTGCTTACACTAACCCCTGATTCTAACAGGGGGCGATTCGGCAACGAGTTGCCCGAAATGCATTGATTGTCTATGAGAGCGGGCGACTTCCGGTGATTGGCCAATTGGCCGATTTGTGGGCGTGGCGGCGACACAGAAAAGTTGAAAATTCTGAACTTTCGGGTGATATCGCCCGGTAAGAGCCAATCAAATTCATGTGTTGCTGTTTTTACCTTCCACGCGGAACCAACACAACACCGAAATTTGGTTCCTAGTTCCAACACTTCAACATGAATGAGGAGAAACTGATAACAGCGGTCTGCAGTACCCCCATACTTTATTTAATCCTAAAAGCATAAATATTTATAGCTAGCTAAACGTATATGGCCTACATACATCTTATTTAATGTTTGTGTTGGTTAAAAGGCAATTTTTTATCGCATTGGGTACGTTTGGAAAAACGTACCGGAGACAAATTGCGAGTCGTTTCCAGCGCAAGTAAATGGCCGCAATTGTAAAAAGCCTTCTGAGTTTGAGTTTGCGGTTCATGATTGAAGGAAACAATACTGCTAGCCAACTAATATTTATAATAAAGATTCTCAAAATCTATAATGAACTATTCGTTTACCATGCAAAAATTTTGTAATCACGTCGGAAGCATTTTTGAGGAAGCCATTCAAGTGTGGGGAACGCCCACTTTATTCGCCCCCTGTTAGAATGCGGGGTAAGCAACATTTTGCCTCTCTGCTGCATTTGGCCACAGAATTTCATCTACGTCACATCTAAAATCTTTTTGAGTGCCTTATCCACCCCTGGCACTGCTGGGCTGTGATGTCATCGCACGCCTCATCCATGGCCTGAAGGAGCGTCGCCCGCTCATACGGACGCCGATCATACACCTTCCACCTCCAGGCCGAGAAAAACTCCTCTATGGGGTTTAGAAAGGGGGAGTAAGGTGGAAGGAAGAGCGATCTGAACTCTGGATGGGCTGTAAACCAGTCTCGCACAGCCAATGCATGATGGAAGTTCACGTTGTCCCAGACAACGTGAAGGCGGTTGTACAGCCCATCCAGAAAATTAATTAGGTGCGTGGAGTTGTATGCCCATTCAACTCCATTCCTGGAAATGGCAGCACATATTGTGATGTTGGCTCCATGCTGTCCAGGAACACCAACAGTAGCCCTCTGCCCAATTATGTTCCAGCCCCGACGCCAGTGCTTGCAGAGATTAAATCCCGCTTCATCCACATACAGGATCTCATGTTGCTCTGCTCCAGCATCAATCTCCATCATTCTCTGAAATATCAATAAACTTGAATAGGCTACATTACCAATGATTAGGGCCAGGTGCTTTTCCTCATCTAACATGTTGGTTGCCCACAGGCCGACCAATCAGGGATGGATTACCCTTACGGTGGGCCCTAGGCACGGTATTTTGGGCCCTATACATCACTGTAGTTGTGTTAGCGCTGTTTTACGTATAGCAGTTTTTGCACATACCGTCTCAGGGCCGGGTCTAGGCAAACTAGGCATGTACCTATTACCTATATATATTTGTGCTGAATGGGCCCCCTGGGGAAATTGGGCCCTAGGCACATGCCTAGTTTGCCTAGATCCAGCCCTGAGGCCAATGGGCAGGCCCACAAACATAATCCTAATGTGATATGTAGGAACAGAAGGCATAACGCCAACCAGTCTACACATTTACAGAGGATGAGTCGCTAAAGTGTTCGGTACTGTAGTATTGCAACATTGCTATACACATACCTGAACATATTCCGTCCTCAAAGCCTTCACCCTATCCTAATTTCTTTGGAAAGGCACCAAGTAAATCTTTTTCATTGTAACTTGATGCCTTCTCAAAATTCTTCCAATTGTTGTTAGGCTGATTGATGTTATGCCTTGGAAGATTTCGTTATCTGCCAGAATGTTTTGTTGTATTTCGTTGATCCTTATGTCATTTCTTTGAACCGCCATGTCCACTAGCGCCCTCTCCTGCTGGGCAGACAGAAGATGGCCACGACCTCCACTTGGTGGTTCTCTTTCAGTTCTGTACAGATAATAATTACAACAAGGATAATTCACACCCACACTTTAGTAGTTATGAAATATACTGAAACACAGTCAGCAATATCATCAATATTACACTTACTGTAATTTCAATATACAGTGAGAGTAAATTACAGGTATTGACTTACCGATTAACTTTCTTAAAAAAATGTATTATAGATGCCACAGTTGACCTTTTTAGGTTTGGCTGAACAACCCTTCCAGCTTGCGTTACTGTTAGACCTCTGTTTATAACATGGTCGATCAGTGGCTCTAATTTCATTGGACACAACAGCACGTCTTCTGACTCCACGACCACGACCACGACCACGACCCTGTCCTTCATTACGAGCCTCATCGGCCTGCTCCATGTTGTCAGAAACTGCCATTCAAGAATTCTGCAAGTCAGTTTAGCACTTTGTATTAACAGTTTTGCACTTTGTATGTCAGCATAGAATGTAGTGTCTTAAGGTAAGAATTCTGCAAGTCAGTTTGGCACTTTGCATTTGGAGTTTTGTACATTGAAATTCTGCTGTGCAAAATGAGTCAAAGCAATTGTAAAAAAACTGTAATTATTTATCTAAATATATATATATATAGTTTTGTTGCCTTGCTGCGGCTGCTGCTAGGAAGGGGATGTTTTATTCATGAACGTAAGATCATTAAAATCTTCTTGCAAAAATATGGTTGTTTGATATTTTTATAAAGGAATTTTCTCTGTGATGGTTTGAAGAGGCAGCAACCAAATGAAACATTACACACATCACTAATCTAAATTAAGAATACAGTAATGGACTCAAAATCTGATTAGACTATTTCTTTCTCTCATTCCATTGTCACTGACTTCACTGACTGACATTTTTATTACTGATATGTATTCAGAGTATATTATTACATAATGTTCTTGTTTGATATATTTTCTAAATACATCCACTCCTAAGCATTTTCAACCAAAACAAAATTCCACCACAAAAAAGAAATGATTCTCTATCTCTCACTCTCTCTGTCTGTGTGTGTATGTGGGTGTGTGTGTGTTTCTGTGTGTGTGTGTGTGTGTGTGTGTGTGGGGGGCGTGTGTGTATGTGTGTGTGTGTGGGTGCGTGTGTGTTTGTGTGTGTGTGTGTGGAGGGGAGGGTGTGTGTGTGTGTTGTAAATAGGACATAATTTCACAGGTTGTTGAACCTGACTTATCCTGGCCTTGACATAGCGCTGACTGCAGGAGTTATTTTGATTGATTTATTTCATTTCATTTATGAATTTATACTTTATGAATTTATCGTTCTATATTTTGTTCTATGGAGAGAAAATAGACTATAATGAAAGGGAAATTAATAAATACTTACATAATGCTACTGCTTTTTTTTCTGACTGCATGTTCTCTTGCACCTGCAGCCCTAGATCCTGCAAGAAGTGTGAGCTGCCCCCATCAACCCTCACCCCCACGGCTACCCCAGTTCCTGGATCTGGACCCCCTTCACGTGGCTTAGCCCCCCACTGACTACCTAACTCAGGAGGCGCAAAGTCATTCAGCCCTGAGTCACCTTGGACTGACCATGATATGGTCTTTTTTGGACACAGCCTGTGCCAGCCAGAAGAGGATGCCCCCCCCCCTTTTAGTCTGGTTCCTCCCAAGGTTTCTCCCTATCAAGGGAATTTTTCCTTGCCACTGTTGCCTTTAGGCTTGCTTTTGGAGGGGTCTAGGCCTGGGTTCCCCCTCTGTTAAGCGTTTTGTGACAATTCAATTGTGAAAAGCGCTATACAAATAAAATTGATTTGATTTGATTTGATACAGCAAACTTACAAAAACAAACAGTGCTAAGTAATTAATGAAAAAAGATCAACACCTTAAAAGTTGCTTTGTGAAAGTCAGGAGTGAAAGGTACAGTCAGCAGGCATGGAGGGGCACAGCTGGGTGGCTCATCCTGTTAAATACTGTTCTGGGGTATGGCTGAGCCCCAGAGTCTGGTATCAAATCCCCACTGGGACAGTGCCGACGGTGGCCAACAGCTCTGTGGGGCGACGCATGTTGGCAGTCACGTTACCCATGGAGGGAGAGGTACAGTCAGCAGGTATATTTAGTGTCTTGTCCCACAACATGCTGCCCCCTGCTGGTCAATCTGGCACCCACAGTCTGCTGCCTGTGTTAAGCTGTACATGAAGTGTCTTCCTTCGACTCGTGTCTGCGTGAGCTCATCTTGTGAGTGGTGTGAAAAGACGAGGCACTCTCCAGAATTGATAGCAGGGGTTGTAGCAAGCGCTGCTTGAGAATACGATGGAGAATCCCAGACCAAAAAGGGAAAAAGCGTGTAAGACCAAAACAAAGGCATAAGAGTCCAGATGGGATCTAAACCTGTGACAGCAAATCAGGACAGTCGCTGCCCTCCTGTTTCTCTCGGGTCACCCCACCTGATAGGAGCAGATCTGATAAACCTGGTAAACAACGTTTTATGGTCCCTTTATCCTTTTCTTACAATGTAGAGACGACACGACAACATCCTAATGTTCTCTGAACAAAGTGTAGCCAGCCGCCACTTTCTTCTTGTCTGCAGTCCACCAGCTGAGCTGCACAGTCACTGTGTTTTACTCTGCAGTCCAGCAGCTGAGCTGCGCAGTCACTGTGTTTCACTCTGCAGTCCAGCCAGCTGAGCTGCACAGTTTGTGCTGACCATCTTGAAGCTGGTCCAGGCGGGCTGCAAGTGCCTGATTGACAGGTGGAGCCAGTGCTGTGGGGGGGCTGAGAGAACACCCCCCACTCACTGGGCCGTGATGGAGCTCATTAAGCATTGCCCACAGGGCTGCCAGGCACAGCTGGCACCGGCATGATCAGGGTTTGATTCTAGACTGTGGGAACATGTCACTACACTGAGAGCGAATACTTTATCTGGATACACCACCGAACAGTCCCCAGATCTCCTGTGCTTTGAGCTAAGAGAGAGAGAGAGAGAACCCTGTGCTTTGAGCTCAGAGAGAGAGAGAGAGAGAGAGAGAGAGAGAGAGAGAGAGAGAGAGAGAGCCCTGTGCCTACAGTGAGAGAAGCCCTACAGTGTCAGATTTACCAGCAACCAATCGCCACCTCTGCTGCATCACGTAATCTGATTGTTGGGCAACACACAGAGACCACCAAGGAGGAGGGGTGATGGCTTTACTTTTTAAGAACATTTACTCCTCTAGTGACAGTGTTCTGCCTGTGACTGCAGGCCGCTCACTTTTTAAATTAGAGCCAGTGGCAAAATCCTATCACTTTTCATCGATCTGCTTTGAAGAGGGATGCAAATGAGCTTAACGAGGTTGCTAATTACAGCAGAGGCGGTGAGCAGTGGGGATGGGACCTGACATTTAATTTGGGTCAAACTCACATTCTGGACAGAATCATAAATTATTATTATTAATAATAATAATAATAATAATAATAATAATAATAATAATAATAATAATAATAATAATAATACATTTTATTTCGAAAGCTCTTTTCAAACAAGTATCTCAAAGTGCTGTACAGAGTGTAAGGTGACTGTGGAGGGCATCGGTCTCGGCAACATGGGAGTGGCAGGGTTGCCTTTGTTTTCCCATGCTGTGGAGGTATTTGGAGCAGTGAGACTTTCCGGGGGCAGGTTTGGCACTCTCGCAGGGTGTAAGAGTGTGAACTGTTGCCCGGAAGGTTGCTCCAAAGGCCATAATTGATTTAATTATTATTTAATTGGTGTTGATTGGTGTGGAGGGTAAGTGATTATTCACTTACCTGGTTGTATGAGAATGTGAGTGGATGTGAATTGTCAATTGTTTAGTAATTGTGGTTGGATGTGTGAGTGATAGGTGATTGCCTCACGAGTCCCACCTCAGCCAGGCAGAAAGTAAGCCAGTTAGCAGTTAGTCTTGTCATGTCATTCGTGCGTGCGTGCGTGCGTGCGTGCGTGCGTGCGTGCGTGCGTGCGTGCGCGTGCGTGCGTGCGTGCGTGGCTTATCGAGGATCGCTTCTCGTTCTTTTGGCTAAGATCAAAAGCGGAAAGAGATGACTACCACATCCCAGGATGGTGGGTTGCTGGTCTATCGGGCGCGGATGAAGAATACGTTGAGGTTTGATGCAGGAGCAGACATGGAGGTAAGGAAGAGATTCACTCTGGATTTATTTTATATTATCACTCCGGCGTTATCGTGTCCGCTTCAAGCTAAACTCATCGGGGTCAGGCCTTGCTTATCCCCCTGGGAGCTTCGTATCGGGGCTGACAGGGGCTACTTGTATTTCCCGGGTCAGCCAATGTACTGCAGGAGGTGCAGTCATGTCAGGCACACCAAAGAGGTGTGCCAGGCCAACATGACCAAATGCCGATACTGTGCATGACCAGCCAGAATTGCATGGCCCCTAAGACCTGCAGTCTATATGCAGAGCGGAGGGGCATTTGTTTCAGGCCTGTCCTTTGAAAACGGCCTCTAATACCATTTTCCAGCACAGTGGAGGAAATTGAATTCCAATTGACCCTTTGCTTAACCACACCCCAAAACGCAAACTGGCCAATCACAGCGCCGTGTTTTACATACTCCGACAGAGGTCCGACAGTTTTTTGCTGAGGGGCCTGGGGCACGTGTAACAGTGACACTCGTTACCCAGAGAAGTTTGAAGGAGATGTATGTTTTTTTCCCTTTACAAAATCGAAATCAAATCCTGAAAAGTGTAGACTGTGGATAAAGCTATGTGGACGTCCTCATGCCCAGTTGAACACCTCCAAGATCAACAAGCACAGCTTTGTCTGCTCCAAGGTAAGTAATTACTCTTATCAACCGTAAAATAATGTTATGCTGTTGTTATCAGATGTTAGCTGTGTGGCAGGCCAATGGGCTGCACAAGAAAATGGCTGCCTGGCCTCCAACACATGGCAGCCAAAAACACTACATTTCCCAGCAGGCCACAGTAACACCTGAACCGAGTGAAAGTAACGGGACTAACGACCAGCTGAAGGCCATTTCAAGGCCTATTTAAAGGGCTGATTCCCACTACACTGGGAGAGGAGTAGGAACGTGTTTGGGAAGGAGTTGCTGTATTTGTTTGGAGAGTGAAACTGTGAAGTCGATTGACTAGCCGAGAGAGAGAGAGAGAGAGAGAGAGAGAGAGAGAGAGAGAGAGAGAGAGAGAGAGAGAGGAGAGAGAGAGAGAGAGAGAGAGAGAGAGAGAGAGAGAGAGAGAGAGAGAGAGAGAGAGAGAGAGAGAGAGAGAGAGAGAGAGAGAGAGAGAGAGAGAGAGAGAGAGAGAGAGAGAGAGAGAGAGAGAGAGAGAGAGAGAGAGAGAGAGAGAGAGAGAGAGAGAGAGAGAGAGAGAGAGAGAGAGAGAGAGAGAGAGAGAGAGAGAGAGAGAGAGAGAGAGAGAGAGAGAGAGAGAGAGAGAGAGAGAGAGAGAGAGAGAGAGAGAGAGAGAGAGAGAGAGAGAGAGAGAGAGAGAGAGAGAGAGAGAGAGAGAGAGAGAGAGAGAGAGAGAGAGAGAGAGAGAGAGAGAGAGAGAGAGAGAGAGAGAGAGAGAGAGAGAGAGAGAGAGAGAGAGAGAGAGAGAGAGAGAGAGAGAGAGAGAGAGAGAGAGAGAGAGAGAGAGAGAGAGAGAGAGAGAGAGAGAGAGAGAGAGAGAGAGAGAGAGAGAGAGAGAGAGAGAGAGAGAGAGAGAGAGAGAGAGAGAGAGAGAGAGAGAGGGGGATTGTTTTGTGTATGAAAATTGGATTGTTTTGAGGACCCCCTTTGGATTGACTACGGACTGGATTACGGAACTGAACTGGATTACGGAATTGGATTGGACATTGACGACGAGAAAGGATTTGTGGACTTTGTGTTTGTATTCCCCTGAAGACCCCACCCTGTGTTTTGTGTTATCTAGAGTTTCTTTATTAAATTATCATTTTTGTTCTGAATACTGCCTCCTCTGTGTTTTTGAACTTGCCTACGCCCTCTGCAAGGTCCGTGAGTGTCGCCCAAACCCCCGGGGACACCACAGCTGGTTAACCTAAATTATCGTAAGGTTCGTAGCTATCCGTGGCGCTAGCAAGCTTAGCCAGCGATGCTAACGTGGCTACGGTCTGGATATACAGCTCCGGGTTGCAACGTTGGTAAAGTTAGACTAAATGTTAGCTTTGTTATTCGTGATCCAGCCAGCTTGCTAACGTTAAGATGTTACAGTCAAGCTCTAGAAAACCAAGTGGGTAACGTTACCTTGATGTCAAAATGTAATACTATGTTTTCATTACTATTTCAGCACTTTGTCAATGGGAAGCCCAGTCCCGAGTACCCAAATCTTGTGGAGAACTGGGCTGACACACTGCTGATATTTTTTGCTTTACAGAGGTCCAGCGTATGGAGCTACCTGTGGAGCTAACCAGAGTAATTTCGTTACAGCACACTATAGGCTACTAATGTTACGTTAGTTAGCTAATGCTAGCTAACTTACTACTGAATGTAACGTTATATAGGCCTACTGCTTTTGCTTTTTAATGATTGTAATAGTGAATAGAGACCTACCCAGCTTTACAGGAACAGTGTTGCTCCTTAATGTCGTTGTCCTCTGTCTCAATCGCCAGGTGATGCGGTGGTTCACTTTTACTCTGATCTGTAGGCTTTCGCTTCTATCTTAATTTTTTTAACGTCATTTTGTTGCTGAGTCAGTGTGATATCTTGAATATAACCTTCAAATGCATATTGTAGACCCTTCTGTCTGCTTCTATCTGAAATCGCTTTTTCTATTTTCCAAAAATTGGACAATATTTCTCCAGGGAGTGCAGTTAGCGACATTGCGAGCGCCATGCTGGCCCACGAAAGCTTGACGGACTTAGCAACAATAACTAAGGGGGGCGTGGTTTAGCGAAGGGTCAATTAATTCATAGATTCCACAACTTGTTGTTTGGCCTGTTCCTGATGCACGCTGTTCCCGTCCCTGTATCTCGATGGCTGTGTTGCAGCTGTCTTTTCCCATACATGAGCGCTGGTACTGTAATATCGTGAGGTGGGTGTGTCCCCTCCCTCTGCCGCTCCCCAACGAGGGAGCCTGTGATGTATTATTGAGGAGCCTGCTCTACCCGTGAGGTCTGAGGCAGGTTTGAAACACAGCGAGCAGAGGGACCAGCAGGAACAGGACCAACAATGCCATGAACCGTGGCGTAACTGAATGTGTAGATTGTTTGTTACAATGTCTGTTGTATTAAAATGTATATTGTATTTATCAAAAATCATAAACATATGTACATATATATTCTGTTCTTTCCATATATACAAACTGTTGCTCCTAGTGGTTGGGGAGGAGCCTGCACCCAATGGCTTTGTCATTGCAAAAGTGGGATGAGGGATGTTCCCTCAACCTGAGGAGGGGGACACATGCCCTCCATACTCCCAATAAACTGCATCTATGATTCCAGGTTTATATTGAATCATGTACAAACAAAATGTAGTTTTACAGTGGATACATATAAGGATATATATATCAATATATGGCACATACAAAATACACTGTCCTGTTCATAGTTCTGCTTTTAAATGTTCACATATGAATGATTCAAAAAAGAAGCTGAGGAGAAATCATGGAGACACTCACACAATGACTCTTATGAATTCATATCTGCAATCCATCAAGTAAACAAAGTGCCTTCAGTTTAAATCAGAATATACAGTGGGTAGAAAGTTTTTCTTTATTTTCCTACTTCATGGAATCAAATGATTTAATTGGGATTTCTTGCCACTGATCAACACCAAATATTCTATAATGTCATAAAATAAAAAGCTTTGCAGTTTTAATTACAAATAAGAAACAGCCAATACTTGATTCCATAACTATTCACCCCCTTAACTTAATAATTGGCAGTAGTAGCCTACCTAGTATCTGCATTTACATGTTAAGCATTTAGCAGACGCTCTTATCCAGAGTGACTTACAAGATGTGCATTAATACATGGTAAGAAGAATCAATGTTCGCGCAAGAGATCAGTGCAGTAATACAGCAATAGACGTCGTTGTTGGCAGCTGCATACCATACCTGTAACACTGGGAAGTAGGCTAAACAAGTATATATATTTGTCACACGCCACGTGACAATCCCTGGACGGGAACAGAGCAGTCAGAGACGGAATGGATTTTCTGGACCCCGGACCAGGTTTTTTATTAATCAAGCAAAGTTCTCTATCCCAATACACGGGGCAGAGAACAAGAACCGGGGGGGCACCCTAATTGGTGCTTTTGAAAAACCTTTTCTCAGATTTTCTTTGAATGCTCGTTGGTGTTCATGACAAAGCTTTTGTTTGGAAATGCACCTCTCACAGACAGGTGTATTTAATTTGAAACAACTTAATTGTACACAGGTGGACTCCAATCAAATAATTGCGACCTCTGAAGACCATTGATTGCACCAGAGTTTATTTTGGTGTGTCTTCAGAAAACGGGTTTGTTAAAGTTGTTTTTTAAAAATATGACATTTGTATTTGTATTACAAAATACCATTGGGTTGAGAAGGGGATGGGGGCAGGGGGCGGGAAGATGGGTGTGGGATCTGGGATCTTGTGACAATGAGTTAAAAAACAACAAGTACCACCTTTGTTCCTCTACATGCCACCTCATGTACACCCAGAAAATATGCATGAACCGAAATGTTGTGTTTTGGTGATTCAGATGCTCCTTTTCCCTGCCATAATGAAATGTGGGGTCTGTGATTCCCAACCAGGGGGGTATTTCACGAAGCTGGCTAAGAAAATCCGGGTTTACTCAAATAAACCTGACTTGACGGGCTAACGAACTGTATATCAATTCCGTTTCACGAAACTAGATTGCAGCTCAAGAGGTCAAGCTAATCCAAGCCTGATGAAAGCCAGGTTTGGGCAATCGCTTACCTGCACGTTCATGAACTATTTAAACAGCCCGAGAAAGTGAATGTCGATTGAAACATTTGATTGGACAGAAATGGCTAAATAACGTGCAGTGTCGTTTACCGCGGGGGAGCAGCAACTAATCATGGAATATTATGAAGACTACAAGACAATCATCACTAAAAAAGGCAACACCACCATCATTAACAAAGCGAGAGATGCAGCCTGGGAATAGATTGCTGAGCACATAAATGCGTAAATTAGTACTATTGCGCAATCAGTGCTACAGTATGTGCTTCGCATCTCCTCAATTTATTAAAATAGTGGGGGGGGGTTTATAACTAATTTAAAGAGCAATATTCTGCTCTATAATTGCTCTTTGCTCTTATTCTGCTATATAATATATAAATGGCTCTGACAATTACCAACCATTTATTTATTTATCACATTAAAACAAAGAAATTAATTCTGACTTCATCCACTGAGTCTAAAACATGTTTGCAGTAACATGCAAATTGGCGCATATTTAACCTAATTTGCATTCGTTTTTTTGTACATTTTATTTCCCCGATTTTCTCCCAATTTGGTAGCCAATTACTCCCGCTGTGCTTAGTTCAATCCAGTCCCTCGTAGTTCTGTGACCGGCAGTTACAAAGGTGGAAACGCTGCCTCCTCCGAGACGGCACTCGCCGAGCTGCCGACTGTAATTATGGTACACCAGAACCACTCCTGTGCGCAGCGGACTGTATCTGCTTCCCTCCCCCCTCCCTGGGGCGGACAACCAATTGCCGCCCCGATGGCACTCCCGACCAGAGCCGACTCTGGCGCGACGGGGAATCGAACCCCGGTCGCCGTGGCCAGCGTTGTACGTGAAAACCACTAGACCATGCAGGAGGCCTCATTTGCATATTTTAATAAAAAGAAATTCAGTCATAATACAAAGATATCTTGTATTTGTGTGTATATTCAGCTGGTCAAATTTCATTCTATAGGATGAAAGGATATTGTTTTTCCTATTCACCTGTGGTACCTCCCCTTAACAAGACAAAACAAAAAGTGGAAGATAAGAAAGAACTTATTGGAAGTGATTCATCGCAATTAGATCACGCTGAATACGTCATTTCTGTGGTCCAAATGCATGGGATTGAGCGGCGGCATCTGTTCCATGGGTTCCAATGGGGAGTCTCTCTCCCTCCTTTGTGCAGCACCGCACAGGCAACAATAATGTTGCATGCTCTGTCTGGAGCCACCCTGAGATGACTTAGACAGTTAAAGCGGGACTTTATCTGGCCAAATGCCATCTCAATACGGCCTGTGGTAGAGGAGTGTGCCCTGTTGTAATTAATCTGTGGCACAGTAGTTGGGTCTGGGTAGGGTGTCATGAGATATGGTTGGCAGGCATATCCCCTGTCCCCAAGCAGCATCCCAGATATTTCTCCTATAGGGTATAGAAGAGGGATTGTTAGATAATTCAAATGGGCTATAGGCATCCCGTGGTCATTCTTTATAAAAGTTTGATACTACTTATATATACAGTATATATTTTAAATATCATATTCATTATGAAAGTGGCTTCTGTAGCCTACAAAAGGTGGATTTTAGTTCAACCTGAAGCCTACCTTGCGCAAGCCTCTGGACAACTGTGGACGTTCTAAAGATGCGCGAGTCATGGGCCGAGCCAGGCCATTTGGCCACTATATTGGTCAGGATGCAATCAGAGCTGCAGATCATCTATAGAAATTGTGAAATAATTACCATGTAGCTAGATAGCTGTGGTACAATTAACAGTGCAAACAGTTATTGGTCTTGTGCATGCATAGGCTAAAGGTTAGTGCGTAGGCTATTTGGTTATGCTGACAGTGCGTGTATGGTAGCCAGAACCCATTTGGCTACCTGTACATTGATGCTGTGGAAATATTTCCGATTGATATAATCTCCCTCGAGAGGTCCTGGGGGTGAATTTATGCGGACATGGGTGCAGTCCACAGCACCAATAACGTTTGGGAACCCTAATATGAAAAACATTTATGTTAAAAATGTGTCATTTCTACTTCCCAGACATGAAAGCGCTATAAATAAATACAAACTATTAAATAGATTACCTGCAATTCTGTAAAAACCTTGCTTGATGTGCAGTACCCCTTGGTGGCCAGGAAATGTAATGAAGACATTTAGATGTCTTTTCAGGGCAAGACACACTTTACGCACAGCACGGCACACAGTGGCTTTGCTGAGGTTCTTGGCACCCCCTACAGTGTACAGAAAGGTGCCCCTTGCCAAAAAACGCAACCCAATGCATACCATTTGCACTACACTAATCGACTGGCTGCGATGCGTGTTGTTTGCAACTTCGGCCTGGAGCAAATCGCAAATATAGATTATTCCCTGCCGAGAAAATCTATAGCGTTCGTACAGGTGCTCTTCTGAGAAACTGAGTGGATCAACTCTATCTCGGAATACCCTCTCCGCTCTAAAAGCTCTTCTAATTATTTGTGCCCCCTCATCTACGGGATTGTCTAAGAACGGACACGTCATGATCGAAACAGACCCAGTCAAAACACATTCGTTTTTATACTGTTTCAGAATGGCTTTTTTGACATATTGTAGTGATTCAGCGAGGTCGCCTGTTATTAAAATGTGTGCGCGGTGCATTGTGGGGGAGACGCTGTTGTAACTTTGTGCTTCTCCCCCGGTTTAACTGTTAAAATGTTCCGTTTAATATTTGGGTGTGTTAATTAGAAGAACTGTGTTGTGTTAGCTAGCTGGTCACGGTGTGTGTTGTTGGAACCACCGCAACCAGAATGCTCTGTGTATAGTGCCGTCTCTCGAGTTCCAGAGAGAGAGTGTTCATCGAGCCATGTGTGAAGTGGACTGTTAGTTTCTGACTGATTGCGACATCTGCAGAAGGCGTTTCCAGTCTCTTGTGTCTTTTTATGGACTCGGTAGACCAGCAAGACCTCCATTTTAGGCAGCATCCGGAGTTGTGTGGTGTATGGAACACGGATGCTTGCAACTGATATTACTCATAGCTGAGCAGTGTATGGAGCATGGGTAATTATCACTTTCTGTATTAAAGTGGCTACCATTATGGAAGTGGTATGCATTATGGACAGGGCTCTACACATTTTGGTGCCCTAGGCGAGATTGGCATTTGGGTGCCCCCCCCCAACAAACATCAATCAGACATCACCATGGAAGCTAGCCACATTATTATCACTGATATAATGTTGTAGCCTACTACTAATTTTGGTAGCCTAATAATAAAGTTTGAGACTCAAGGCAAGCATGGGGGATTTGCAACTCTGCAATTCAGGTGTAGTAGCCTAGTTTTGGGAATAACTACAGATGGGTACTAATAAGCTTCAAGCCAAAACGTGAGGGTTGGGTAACTCAGCATCAGCATGCATTCATCCTTCAATCTGTATGAGTCTAGCAGTAGCTCTTAGCATCGCATTATCTAGGTAGCATTAGCTTGTTTATTACTTAGCTAGTTAGCTCCCTAGCCTCCTACAATAACACAGAAACACAACAAAACTGCATTTTGATGACATAGCCTACCTCTTAATTGGGCTCTCTTTTCCTCCTCCTCATTCCTCATTCCTCCATTTCTCCCCTGCGCACCTGAAGGCTTGTGCCTTTTCAAAGTCATTGTGCAAATATAAAATCTGTCATCGATCTGATATCTATCTTGCGTCGCGCTGATGTTGGCTCTCTGCCTGACTGCATCAGTAGTGCATGCCTCTCTGACCCCGTTACCTGCGATTGACCTGACAGGCGACAGCACGTCTCTTGGGTTGCCTGTGATGCGCGCACATAACCCCCACTTTCAGCAAGCAGCCAGGCATCGTATCCCCCACCTCAGTAACAGCATCTCTGTCAAAGTTAGTGGCGTAACGGAACGCAGTTGATCCGTGATCAGTACGGATCACCCCCCACGGTTCGGCACGCATATGAACCGCAGATTAATTGCTAAATTGAACCATCATTTCTGCCACTGTTACGTTTTAAAGTAACAATTCCCTAAATCTCGATGCAGAGTTACAGTGAAGAGATAGATAAGACAGGTGCGTGCTGTGTTTTTCTCTGAAGTGCAACGATTGGTTAATTATGCACAAAAAAAGCCATTATGTGTTTACGTCATGTTGAATCCCAACAAATCAATCAGAGATTATCGCTTTGGGCAGAGAAGTCATGGCTAGCGGAGGAGCGGAGGAACTTGAAAAGCCTCCCGCATCATTTAAATGGCTTCCCTGTAAATTATATTGGCTGGTTACCTGTAGCCTAATCTATCCAACATTAGATACATTTAAACCACTCTAGACATTCGTAGTCAGCTGTTCAAAAAAGTAGTAACGTTAGGCATTTGCATGCAGTGACCCTAGCCAACTCTTAGGGGTGCAGTGAACTTGTTAGCTAATTTAGTTTAATAATCTCTTAGTATACAGTATATGCTGTGGCATCCCAATGGGCTGCACTAGGAAATGGCTGCCTGGCCTACAACACATGGGAGCCAGGAAACACTACATTTCCCAGCAGCCTCCAGAAACACCTGAGCCGAGTGAAAGTAACGGGACTAACGACCAGCTGAAGGCCATTTCAAGGCCTATTTAAAGGGCTGATTCCCTCTCCACTACACTGGGAGAGGAGTAGGAATGTGTTGGTGAAGGAGTTGCTGTGTGAGTATTTGGAGAGAAAGAACCTGTGAAGTCGTTGACTAGCCAGGATTTGGAAAGAGTGTTTTGGAGTGGATTGTTTGTGAATGAATTTGGATTGTTTTGAGGACCCCCTTTGGATTTTGACTACGGACTGGATTGCGGACTTGGAACTGGATTTGGAATTGGAACGGACATTGACAACGAGCTAGGATTGTGGACTTTATGTTTTTGTATTCCCCTGAAGACCCCACCCTTTGTTTTGTGTTGTCAAGTGATAGTTTTATAAATTATCATTTTGTTTTTGAATACTGCCTCCTCCTGGTTCTTAAACTTGCCTATGCCCTCTGCAAGGTCCGTGAGTGTCGCCCAACCCCTGGGGACACCACAATGCGCAATGTTAGTTAGCCAGCGATTTCTACTTTGGCTGCCTTGCTACAAAACATTTAGCAGCCTTGCTTGCTGGTTGTTGATTGTTGTTAAACGCCCGAGCAATGGTTACGTTAAGTTAGTCGTCACACAGATCAGTGACACTTGACAGTTGTTATTAACTAGCTCGCAATTGTTAGCTAGTTTAAGAAACCAAGATTGGATGTCTACCCCTAACATTATTGTGTAAGCAGTGATAACGGGTTCTCGAGGTTAACTAGCTGGCTAAACATAGCTAGAAGAAAACATACTAGGTGAACGATTAGCTAGATGGTTAACGTTAGTTAACCAGGCTCGCTAATGCGTTTCCAAGCTGTTTGCAGAGGGAAGATAAATGAAGTGTTTCAAACGAGCTATCGAGCCAGCTCATGGTGTCAACCAACTAAACGTTTCTACAGTTTGTAGAACAGATTATGGCAGTTTTCAAGTTCAATAGCTAGCTCAATTGAGCAATAGATAATATGAACATTTTCTGAATTGGCTAGCTACATACCAAAGCGGATACACGCTAGCTAGCTAGCCAAGACTAGGTCTATGCTACCGTTAGCTAATTCCGTATAAGAAATGTTAGCAATAGCTAGCGAGCTTACTAACCGCTAACTTATTTATCCTACAACTCAGACTCTGGAAAACATCAGTTAGCCAACTAGCTAGTACTTGGCTACTTTAGGACTAAGATAACTCCATAGATGCTAGTTAGCTAACGGTAGCTTACTAACCTAACGTTTTAAAAAGCGGTAAATGGGCAAAAATGTTCACTGCTTTAAGTGTTTTACAGAATAAATGGAAATCAAAGTTATATTTGTCTCCCTTTTTTTTTTTTTTGGTCCGAAAAATGATCCGATCCGTGACTCAAAACCATGATACGATCCGAACCGTGAGTTTTGTGATCCGTTGCACCCCTAGTCAAAGTGCAGGCCAGATGAAACATTGTGTGAGGAACAGAACAGGGGTGCAAAGTGTATTTCTTTTAGTTTATTTGTTCATTGGGAGGAAAGGAGAGGGCGCACACCAGCCACCAGCGATCTTTTTTTTGTGTGAGGGCGACCTGGCGCCCCTAGCCGACATGGCGCCCCAGGCAGCTGCCTGTATTGCCTGTGCCTTGAGCCGGCCCTGATTATGGAAATGGGGAGTTTCAAAACCAGTTTTGCATTCTACCTGGACTGTCTCCTTCCTTGATACAACGCATGCTCGCCACAATATAATGCACATAAAAACCAGACAAAAACATGAATTTTAAATGGTTTAATAATATGACATTAAAATGTTTTTTTATTTTAACAAACCGCAAATAAAAACAAAGTCAAAAACTTGAATTGTAAATGTTTTAATATGACAACGCAAAATAATTACTTGACAAAAAAAAGTCTGGAACGTCTTCCTTCTAAACCAGTGGTCCGTACGAGTCGGTGTCACTGTAACACCGGCTGGATATTTGCGAATAAATCCAGCTTGAACCACAGTAAACCTGCTCCCGACCAGGCTAGCCCGAAAGCATATGTTGCCGTAGTAACTTAACTGGCATCTAGTCAAGCTTGCTTCGTGAAACTGAGTTATCCGAGAACTTATCCAGACTTGCTGAAATAAGACAGGTTTACATCTTAATCGCGCTTCGTGAAATACCCCCCAGGGGGATATGTGTGCTTGTTGTGTATGTTCAGGTACTCAGTGCTGCTACCTTCCCTCTTTTTTTAATTTAACGTCAGGGTAGATTCACCCCTATGTAGATGTGATGCCAAAAGGCTCATTTTTAATGAGATGGTAATTAAACTGGGCTAATTACATAATGAATGAATTCGACTGAAACCAGGTGCGTTTTTTAAATCCATGAACTGAGGCGAAGAAGCGGAGAACCGTTTGAATGTTGTGAGGTTGCGTTGTCTCGGGTTTGTGTGTATTTATTTCAATATTGTCAAGTTTATTTGGAGGCAGTTCAGTGGGACAGTGAAATAGCGCCCCCTCCTGGATATTTTCTTTAATATTGATTTACTGCCTTTTAGTTAATTGCTATATAGTGGTATGCATTATGGAAATAGGCAGTTTCAAATAATATTGAAAGCTTTACAGGTGCCATTAAATTCAAGTCATTAATTTGAAGATTTCTAAGGAACAATTTCACAATGTGTTGTACCTTAAGGCACCAATTACTAATATATCTAAATATATCATAACAATGTATTACTTGTCAAATTTGTCTAGACCGGAAAGGAGAGTGTATCCAGTCGCATAAACGTATTGGGTTAAGAATTAATAACATTTCTCAACTTTAAAGTGAAAATGTTGGATTATTTATAATTAATGTCGTCCCGTCGCCATTATTTAGCCGTGCTATGAATTATGTATTTTCAGAGAGGTATTTTAACATGCAAGGTAAAGAGCTGTGACTTAGGGGTCAGATGGGTCAGGTCCATAAGAGCTTAAAACACAGTTAAGCTTTATTCTTCTCCCCGGACGTGAAAAATTCACCAGAATAATTTCCAGTGTCCTGCACATCGTTGTACTTACGAACATACAGCGTGAAGTCGGTGTCCTTTTTTACAACACTGATTCAATGTCTAACTTTAAACTCGACTGTAGAATGCAGAAATGCAAGTAAATACATACAGTGCATTCGGAAAGTATTCAGACCCCTTCACTTTTTGTTACAGCCTTCATCAATCGACACACAATACCCCATAATGACGGTATAAAAACATTGCTGAAGCATTTAAAGTCTCCAGAAGCACAGTGGGCTCCATAATTGTGAAATGGAAGAAGTTTGGAACCACCACAACTCTGGCCATCTGGCCAAACTCAGTAACCGGGCAAAATATTTACTTAATCCATTTTAGAATAAGGCTGTAACATAACAAAATGTGAAGGGGGCTGAATACTTATAAATAAGAATGCAAAAATAACTTACAATAAAACATTTGATTTTGTTTAATACGGTTTTGTGTTTAGTTACAGTTTTGGCCAACAACTACGACTATGTAGGCTACCTATGAATGAACACGTGTGAATACGACCTGGATAAAGTTGAGTGGTTCATTATCTGTGATTAACACATAACCCGCCCCACCCCCACCCCCACCCTACCCTTTCAAGGAGTTATTTTGGATTGTATGGGGAAATTAATATATATATATATATATATATGCCACTTAGCAGAGGCTTTCATCCAAAGTGACAATAGTGAATGCATACATTTTTCACTATATGTGGTCCCAATGTGAACCCACAACATAAGCGTTGTCAGCGCCATGCTCTACCTACTGAGCCACACAGAACCACATACAATATAGTAGAACACAGCATATACAGTAGTAGGCTATCGATCTCTCCAAGAGAGGAGGCAATTGCATTGCTCTACAATTCAACTACATGTTGGAAAATTATTTAAAAAATTTAAATAGCGAGTATTTGCCCAACCCACTTGAATAGATCAAGATTGGTCAAAGGTGTGGAATAGCAAGTCGGACATTACTGACACGAGATGTATACGTACGATGCAGCTGCGTCTTCACGAACCGCCATCTTGGCTCAGAATCGTGACGTTGGCGCTCGTGGTTGCACTTAAGAGTCAAAGCCGGAATGACCCCAGTTTCCCTTCTCTTCCGCAGTCACGCGTTTGGGATCATGATGGCGACACTGGTTGTCCAGAGGTTAGCGGGGATATCCGGGGCTCTGGCTGTCGCCGCGGGAGCATATGGAGCTCACGGTCGGGATGCGTTTTGTGTAATTATGTGTTACATGACCACATGCCATTGCATTCTTCAAATTCAATTAGCCCGAAGAGCGGACTGTGAATGTCGGCAGTGTTAGGAAACCGTGCCTTGTGAGACTCGCCAGGCCGCCAGTTCTGTTTATCTATACAGTATGCTAATTTCTGTTCAGAAATGGATGACATACAAAAAAATATCCTGTATTATTGCATATACATGTAATGACTAGCTACGTAACTTCGCTGTGTTAGCAAGACGCATACTTCAGCAAGACGAATTGTTCAGCATGGGCTAACATCACAGTTGTAGCTGCGTGTAGATTGCTACAGTGGCTAAATCGTGGTTTTCAGTCATGTACGGACGACCATTGCCTCTGACGAAGGTTATAGATCAAATCGTGTACACTGCTTAATGTGGTAACGCTTAACGCGTTGACTGTCATATGACTTGGTTGCATTGTAACTCGTATTTACAGTAACGATAGCCTTAACATAGCTTCCAGTATGTGTGCCTTGCTCAGTTTTGTTTTTGGCACATTTTTGTTGTTTGTTATAATCAGAAGTTGTAGTAGGCTACAGCAAATCAATCATTGGGTGCCAGAAAACTGGCTGTTGCTGGCAACAAGTTTTGGGTGCAGAACCCTTTATAAAGTTCTCTGCACATATAGAAAATGGTGATGTCCCAGGCAGTCAGCTTTGTAGTACATTTGTGTAATAGAGCGTATTGTTCTTCGTTTTTGTTTAGGATTCAGACGGAGTGACAGAGATGATTACTTGAAAGAGGTGAATATGCACAATTTCTTTATTTTTATCAATGTTTGGAGATCATTTCCAATCCTTCAAAGCAGTTGTGTGGTGTCCACTAGAATCTTGACTTCACTTCTTTTGGTGCTGTGAAATAAGGGATTGTGTTCTAGTGTAACATGGCTCACTCTGTGGTTTTTAAAGAATGACTGTGACGACTATGACTTTCCTGTGAAGGCAGTTTTATTGCCAGCACCGCCTGCACAAGAGGGAATAAACATTACCTCAATCATATGCAATCAATTGGCAAATTGCATGGCACATTCTCATTATAAGTGCAAAGCAAAAATAATAATTGATACATCCCCACCCTGTGAGTATGCACCCACACTTACAATACAATTCAATAAACAGTATAATATGAAAAATAAGAATATACCATCCATAACAAATCTGAATTCTGCATGCGTAAGGTGTAATAATCATAAAGAATTATAATGCATGTGCAATTATCACAAAACAATGTATTATATCACAATAAAATACCTGCACAAGAGGGAATAAACACAGATGCCCTCAATCATATGCAGTCAATTGGCAAATTACAAGGCACCTGTTGAGACATCGAACCAAGACCTAAATTAATTTACTAATCGGATATCCTGCGGCTACAAGTGGAGGCTACCGAATTTTTTTATTTTTTTTATTTTTATAAACACTGCTTTTTTTTTTTTTACAAGTGGGGCAATGCTGACGTAAGTTTGACTACACCTGGAGCAGGTATTTTACGAAGAGATCTTCTACAACCTGTAAAATCAATTCAAAATATCACGTGCATCATGTATATAAATTACACCGTCACACAATGAAATATAAATCTAGAATGAATACGTCACTTCACCCTAGCGATAACAAGACCCTCCGTGCATGCATGGATAATCAAAGAAAACTATACAGCCACGAGCTGCTAGCCAAACTGCGCAGCTAATTAGCCAGTAGAACGTCAAACTTTTTTCTAAGCTTGTTCTTGAGAAATAATGTAGCCTACTTATAATGGAAAATTGCGTCATTACAACATTCTGGAACTGAAACTACATGCATACAAAAATGGTAAGTGTTTATGACCAGTTACATAGCTATATTTATATGAGAAACCACAGAGCACAGGAATGTATTACCTTCTCATTAGAAGTACAAAGCAAAGAGAGGATGAGCAGTGACGGAAGTGGGGGGAAGGTCAAGTTCATCCCTTTTTCCCCTTTCCTAATGAGGTCAATTGCCTGCGATCTCTCTGGACAATGTTTATCAAAATAAAATATCTATGCATACAAAAATAAAAGACCTGTGCATAATCTAGGGTAACAACATTACTCTGCTACACTAGCACCCAACTCATCTTTTCTCATTTACATTTTAGGCATTGATCATTGGCTCATTGATTATTGATTGGCTTGATCTCTCAAAGCATTTGCATCAATGTTATTATTGCACCAATCATTCCGAATCTATTGCATAAGTGCTCTTTTTTTCTAGAGTTGTGATTGAGAGAGATTACTTCACCTGGAATTACAGAAACAGGAATTCACTTTTAGTTTCCAGGATCATACACTTTCTGTTGAAATCAAGGATAAAAAGAGGTGTGTGGGACATGAGACTAGCCTCTTTATGAAAGGATTCTGTATGGGATGTGATCGTTCTGAACCCAAATGGAATGAAAACAATCCCCAGGCCCATGACATCACTTCAATCGCAGACAGATCACTGGCTGGCTCCTCCAGAGAGTTGTCATAGACCTGTTTTTGTGTGTAATTGTTAACAGTGCGAAATAGGAAATGGAGCCACGCATTATTTTGTCCTTCGCTTCCCTAGGCCTAACAGGCCCCCTCTTTCTCATGCTTCTCATTCTCAGATCTATGAAACCGCCAACAAGTACCATTTCCTCCACAGCCTGGCTCTGCTGGGAGCAGCTCGCTGCCGGAAGCCTGTCCTGGTGGGTCTGTGGACTGTGTCCATCCCTCTCACGAGCTGTAATCTGTGTGAGGGTTCTCATAGACCAGGCTGTTTCTAGGGGCACATTGCAGATTGCATGGTTGTTACATATAGCATGGTAGTTGAGTCTTAAGCATAAACCTGCCATTAGGATAAATGGGATTATCTGAGAAATATGTTAAAAGATACCCACAGAAGATGCCATGTTAGGTGGTCCGTGTGAGTTTTACATTGAAATCACTGATTGCGTTCTGCACTGAGTGGGCATATGCTAAATGCATTTTATTTTAAAGGCTTTGCAAGGGGTTGCTGAGAAGTTCGTACAAATCTAATCTGAGCTCTGAGCTGCTCGTGTTCACCCTCTGCTGTCTGCTGTCACTGTGTGTTTGCAGGCCGGCAGCCTGCTGACAGCGGGCATGGGGCTCTTCTGTGGGGCTTTCTATTACCAGGCCATAACAGGAGATCCAAGCCTCAGCAAGCTGGCTCCGTACGGGGGCACCATGCTTATCGCTGGATGGGCTGCCATTGCACTCTGACCTCTGAGAGCTCCACGTAATTCTGTCTCCGGCAACAGCGGTCCTTCAAAATCTCCTGACCATCCATGAGCCAGTCTTCAGAGATGACTGCAGCACAGGGCGGTATGAGGCCAGCACTATCAAGCTGACAAAATCAAAAGTGTGTGTGTGGTGTGTGGTGTGTGGTGTGTGGTGTGTGGTGTGTGTGTGAGAGAGAGAAAAATAAAGCTGTTTTTGAAAGATTGTCAGCTCAGTGTTATTTCTTGTCTCTACTGCAGCCACCTTCTGATCTGCGCACACACACATCTCTAGAATAACATCAACATTTGAGGGGAGAAGAGGGTTCACTGATTATGGAATCATTTATTCTACAGCAATGTTCAGTAGTGTATCTACTCAAATTGAAATCCATTGACAACTATTACTGATTTCTGAGTTAAGACATTGCAGGGACCTTTGAACATTGTTTGATTCACCTCATAACTAACAACTGCATAGTCACAAACCCAACTCATTGTGTGGAAGCCCTTGCTGAAAAGATCCATGGACACTAGTGAACTCCAGTCAACGCCCTTGAGAATATGATTAATGGAAGCAGTTAGGGAAATAACGGGGTCAAGCATTCAGCATATCGCCCACTGAGTTCTTGCATCAGAACGCACTGGTTTCACAGAATAGTTCTTGCCATGAAAGGGCCAGTTCTGAAGGCTGAGTAGGAGGACAGGACTGAGGCAAGGGATTGTGGGATATCTCCCACCTGTAGGGAAGAGTGGGATTTCGCCCATCTCTAGCAGCAGGGGCACAGCATCTCATTTAAAAAAAAATCCATGAACCCTTAACGCCACCTAGGCCAGGAGACCACATTAAGTGTCTCCGTGCTTCTATGTCTTTGTTGGGATTTTTTACGCGGAAATCTATTTTTCAATCGGCCCCTCCCCTCCTCGCTGGTCACTCATGCCTTCTTTCTGCTCGCTTTTCAACGTGTATGAATGTTGCAGGCTACGGTGCAAGCTAGAGTGTAATTAGCCTGTTGGCCATGGAGCTCGTAGTTGGAACCCAAGTTAAGTGGGTATGCATTGGACCAGTGCTGGGTATGCTGTAGATATTGTTAATTGTGCCTAAGAGGAATTAGTCTTCACAGAGCTCCCCGCCCCCCTTTTATCCAACTGTATCATTTCATTTTTACTTCATACCACCAGACAGCCAGTAATGATTTCAGCTCCAGTTTTTTGTGCCAAATCGATTTTGCGGCCTCGGTCCAAATAAGTGCTCACTCACCCTCTGCAAACAGCAAAATTTAAAAGCAGCATTTGATTCAGGAGGAGGATGTGCTTCACATGGCTTTTTGTCTCATAAAAAACGAAAT
Organism: Aldrovandia affinis; assembly: GCA_029706075.1. NCBI lineage: Eukaryota > Metazoa > Chordata > Actinopteri > Notacanthiformes > Halosauridae > Aldrovandia > Aldrovandia affinis. The sequence continues at coordinate 979,408 of JAINUG010000184.1, read as the reverse complement.
GAAACCTCACGCCCACAGAACCTGATGCGATTATCATAAGCCTTTTTCACACAAGCACTGTGCTGTAGAGTGGGGGAAAAATAAACTGAAAGAACTCCAGACCGAGGCATCAATTACAGGCAGAAGCGGAGTAGTGGTTAAAGTACAACTGACTCAAACTTGTCATTTAAGAAACAGGTGAAAAAGGTTTTTTAGAAATCTTAAAGTTAATCTGATGAATTTTAAAAATATCAGACATCAACTGCCCTTGGTGGCTGCTAAACTGAAGATCAGAAAAGATCAGCACTCAACACTATAAGATCATTAGGACATAGCATCATTTCACAGATGAAGTCAATATGCCAAAACGTTTGAATCTTTTAGCCTCATCTTAACAAAAAATATTGAATGCAGATCTTTTGCGACTGTAAGTATCCTAATCCTTTCTTTGCCACGCAGACATTTCCGCACAGTAATGCAAACTGCAACTCAAACCTCCTGTGCCCCCAACCCCTCCTATGATGAGCCTAGATGGGGCTAGATGGGGCTTGAACGGGCTTGAACGTCATTATATGTTCTTATGTTCTTACTCATTTCCCCTGATCAAGATACTGACATTAGCAGTGGTGGAAAGTAACAGAGTACTTTTACTTTACTTAAGTTAATTACTGTACTTAAGTACATTTTAAAAGTATCTGTGCTTACTTAAGTATTTCCATTTTTACTTTTATTTTTACTTTCACTCCCCTACATTTCAAAGGCAAATGGGGTTAAATGTTGGACTTTTTACTTTTACCTTTATATTTTATTAGGGTATCTGCACTTTTACTCAAGTTACATTTTAAGCATTTAGCAGACACTCTTATCCAGAGGGACTTACAAAATGTGCTTTAATACATGGTAAGATCAATCATAGTCCGCGCAAGAGATCAGTGTAGTGATACAGTAATAGACATAATCGTTGGCAGTTGCATACCATACCTGTAACACAGGGAAGGAAAAGTTCGCAAATTTTTTTTTTTTTTGGACAGTCATCAACATAGATACAAAATGCAGTATTAAACAGGTAGACAGCAGTGATGAAAATTAGTAAAATGTGCAGTTGTAGTGGATTCTGAAGAGGTGGGTTTTGAGTCTCTTGCGGAAGACGGCCAGTGATTCCGCCACCAATGATGGCTTTGTCCACCACTGGACATTAGTGACTACTGATTGGTAGAATGGCTTTCTTTCGGAGCACAGAAATCTCTCCTGGCAACCTGGGCCCTGACCTAGTGCCCATCATTCCTTCCAACTTGCCAATTATCTGTACTGTCGGACTCTGATATGTTTTCAAAGGAGAAGTGTTTCAAGCTGATTAAAAGGGAGGAAGGCAGTGTAATGGCATGACCAATGGCTGATCACTTTTCTCCCCTGAAGAAAAGTTTCACTGATTACAGTTGGGGGTAATTACGAATAATCATAACAGTTCATAAAGTGATAATGTCACCATGTTGTCAAACTATTTTAAGGATACAGCATCATTATATTTTACCCAGGAAAGTATGCTAACTTCTGTGCAAATGCATGTTACCAACTGCCATTTCTTTTACATGTCCAAATAATGAGTCACACTTATGAGCCGATAAACTAAGATAACGCAAGCACAGACAGCATATAAAGTCAACCGAGAAATGTGATCATTTATTTTGGATTGGTGTGTAACAAAGTACTAGGCACTGAGTTTCCGGAGTCCATGTTGCCAGTGGGAAGGTGTGTGTCTGGGACCTGTTGGAAATGACGAGAAAAGAAATCGGATTTAAAGACAATGACCAAAACAAACCTTTGGAGATAAGAAATATCTGCTAACCTACGAGTAAAGGGTGTGTGTTTCCACAACACAGTCTTTTATATTTTAAGAAAACGAATACGGTTAATTGTCTTAACCAACTACCTTGCTAGCTGTTGTAACTGTAGCTAGATAGCTACAACGCTAAACTTGGCTAGCTTGCAATCTCACCTGTAAAGTTAGCTAGCAAGTTATGCTAGATAGCTATATAATGTAGCCAACTACCTAAACGACGGGCTAATTTGATCTGCATGACTAAGAGGACTGATTTGCCATTACTGTAGAAGAAACATGACGTTACAGTGGTATCTTAAGGTTACTTACTGAATGCATGTGTTTTCTTAAAATAAAACAGCTTGTCTTTGTAGCTAGCTATCTGGCTAATTACCGTGGGAAATTAACAAAATTGTAACTTTAACCAATAAGATGGTGGGCTGACACTAGCGAGCTAAGTTAGCTAATAGGTAACATTAGTTAACTAACTAATAATCTTAGTGCTCGCCAGTAGCTAGCTAACATTAGTAATGTTAAACAGTTTGTAACGTTAAGTGACTCCCCTAATTAGCCAGATTTTAATCTAGTCGACTAGCAGTAAATCGAACTATTGGAAAATTGTCAACTAAGTTAGCTACTAACGTTAGCTTGCTAAATATCCATTAATTTATCTCAGTTTAACACTGTGATATAGAAACACACCTGATGGCGAATAAGTAAGCGAGTAAGTTAACGTTAGCTATTTTTCTAGTTTAACAGTTTAGCAACAAATGCGTCCACTAGCCGGCCAGTTCTGGATAGCATTAGCAACGGTGATGGATTTAATTAGCTCATGCTAGCTGACATGCTAAACTGTGTACGAGAAGGTTAAAATAATATATTGCCGGCTATGTATTGACAACATTGTCTAGCTAACGTTAGTTCTAGCTATCTTCCTTGTAGCCGCAACATGCTGAGTATTGTTAACGGTCCTGGCTCTAATTATTTGTATAAATTGCAATATTGATATGCAATATAATTAATCATCATCTAATTATAACAATTGTAATACAGCAATTGCATAATGATAGTTTACTTATCATTATGTGTGTCATTTACAATGTAAATATAAATGCACTTATAATTCTATATTAAGCTAGTTTATTACAGTTGTTTGCTAGTGCTTGTTATAGCTGTTAATGCATGCATTCCCAACCCCTGCAGTTGAGAACCTTTAAAATGGCTGTGTAATTTTATTTTGTATAATTAATACAGGTCTGGGCTTCTGAATTCTGTTCCCAGGTTTCCCAGCATGGAGTCGCTGATGAGCGCGGTCACTCCACGGCCCCCGGCCCATGTCCGGCGGGCAGCCGAGGTGGACTTCCGTTCGGGAGCGGTGCTGGAGCAGCTGTCTGCGCAGGTTTTGGAGCTAGTGCACCTGGAGCAGGGGGAGTTTGGAGACCAGACCGCTCTGGAGGTGCATACTGCGAAAGACTACATATTCAACATGCTGGGTGAGACGTTCTGACCAACAGGAGCACACTAGAAATATGATGATTGACGAGGGCAATGAATCATAATCGTCATAACTAATACTATTAATAACAAAGATCATGATAATAATAACAATACTACAAATACAATATTAGTGATGTCATGAACACAAGTGAGGACACATACTTACCATCTCATCTTTGACATTCCTGGATTCTGTTTCACACACAGTAAGAAACTTCATCTGGCCAGTAGGTGGCACTCTCCCTTCTCCCTTCTCCCTCCTCCCCCTCTGCACAATCTAGGACTCTTTTCCTCTGTCACTTCTCTCTATCCCTCCTGAACTCTCTCTCACACCCCCTCTACCCCTCCTAGAGCCCCCCACACTTTTCCATGTCCTCGATCGGACCCCATCCTCTCTCGCCCCCCCCTTTCCCCGCTCTACACCTCTCTCTGCTGAATGACGTCTGAAAGCGTCTCAGAAACACTTCATTCCGTGGGAGTGTTCTCTTGGAAGATGAAGGGGGGTGGGGGTTCTGTTTCTGGAGCCTCTTATTTAATCTTTTATTCCTGCTGTCCCTTTTCTGTTTCCTCTGCTCGAGACACTTTATCCATTGCTGAGATGGCAGTGAAAGTGCAGATGAAGTGTGCAGATGGTGAGGCCATGCAGGGTTTACTTATTATTATTTATTTTAAATTTGTTTCTGATGTCTGATTTTGTTTCTAACGAACAAAATGTATCAGAATGAACGCTCCAGCCACTTGGCCGTGTCTCAGATCCAGACCCAATCGGCACGGAACATCTGTGCTTTCAGAACGATACGTTTCCCTGAATGTCCTTTAAGTGACTGTGGGGGAGGGGAAACCTCCAAACTGAAAACCCTCTATTAAGCAAAGACTATATATATGCCCCCCACACCCCCTAAAGAAAGATTTGCATTCTCCTTTCATTTGTGCCGTTGAACTCAGGGTTGTGCGTTCCTCCCCTCAGGAGCTCATTAAAGCCCTTTGAGTTTTTATAGATTTATTATAGTTTTTAATTTGAGCGCAGGGTGGAAGGAAGGGGGAGAGATAAGCACTGCAGTGCACTTAAATGAAACAAACGAAGAATGAACTTCTTTAGCTGGTCTCGGATGCTGTTATCTTGAGTTTGTTTTGATCTAAAACAAAACAAAACCCCACTAGATCTCACTCTCTGGTAGGATTTATTCTCTGTCGGCTATTCTCTGAGCTAACTTGATGTCCGACCCTGGACTGGACAACTTTTCTGCTTTAGAGCTGGAAGTGTGAGCTGGCTGACCCAGTAGTGTCAAAAAGTGTAGCAACACTCAGTAACTTGGTGTTGTAAAAGCTTGTGAAGAAGTGCATTACAGAAGCAATTTCTGTGAGCAGACACATGTCTCAGTAATACTTGGAAGTGTTTTTCACACTAATTCGTGGTTCACCAGTACTCGTTGTGGAAGCAGAGACCATTGCATTGGTCAGTACCAGGTCTGACATTGTGCCAGATGAACCCTAGACCATGGCCAGATTGACAAGCCTGAATGGCCTGTTTTCATGATTAAACTTTCACTCATAATACGAGAACATTCTCATCCATCCGTCCATGATGTTTACGTGGTTGATGTACTTGGCCCCTTAGGATTGGCATTGGTTTGGCAGCCTTTGAGACTAACAGCCGCTAGCCCCCAGTACTTAATTGTATTCCTGTGAAGGAAATCAAAGAAGTGTGCTCTTTAAAAGGAAATATTTAAATGTTGTAAGTTTAAGACTTGTACATGTACATTTTTACAGTGAAATTTGGTCTGTGAGCTCACAGACACATACACACATACACACACACTCTCACACACACACATAGTCTACAGGGCAGTAAAAAAGGGGGTTGTTGGACAGTGAGGGTAGCGGGGTGTCGTGGTGATGCATGTGAGAGGCACAGCAGAGTTGAATGTTCTATATCCACTCATTCCTTTGATCTCTCCTGAGCATAATCTGTCCTGCTTTTACAGCGAAACAACTTTCATTGTAAAGAACAGCATTGCATCAAGCTTCGGTTTTCAGCCATATAATGGGATTTCAGAAGATTCTTCATTTCTCTGGAAAAGGCTTGTCAGTTCATTATTTAAAGAAATTATTTGAAGATCCAAAAATAGAAATGACCATAATGATTTAATATGAAATTATAGACTGGTTCACCTAACACGTTTTTTGTGTATGTAATAAGTGTACAGCACTTATTTTATGTTGAGTCCAGTCAAGCGAATAGTTTTTGTTTTTGCGAGCCTCGTTGTGCTCAAAGCGAAAATCCAGTTAAGTGCACGGCTGGTGGAACAGCACGCAGGGGGGTGGCCTGCACTCCTCCTCTCTGGGGGAGGGGTCACAGCTGATTATTTACATGCACCCCCAAATATTCAGCCAAATAAACAAGTCTAAAAAGCCTTACGCGGACTACCTAACTAACTAACGGACCTAAGCTGCTAACAAAAAACAAACCAAAACATAAGAATATTCAAATGTTTCCCACGAGGTAATCAATGTATTTTTAACAAAGTTATAAAGTTATAAGTCCTACCTGGACTCACCTGATGGGTGAAAAGGCTTAATGACTCTCTTAGTGAGGGGCACAACTGAGTGATGTCATTCAGTGACATGTCTGAACCAATCACTAGGCTTTGCTGTCCACAGCGAAACACAGTGATTGGTTCAGATTGCCATGTGATTGAGAGCACATCATAGCTTAACCCATTTTGGGGTTTATAAAGCCTTCCGCTCATCACTGCAGCTCTGATTCACCCACACACAGTGAGGTGAGGATGGTAATGAGGACAGCGTTGATGAAGGTGACAGTGATGATGGCCGCAGCAGGAGCAGGAGCTCGTTGAATGTGACGGGACGTGAGGCTCTGTAACTCCGTGTTACATACAGGCTAGCTTGTGGGATGGAAATAATGAATTTCTCTAAGCTTCATGGGTGACAAGAATAGTCGAGTCAATTTGTGACATTTTAATTTGGAGCGTGATTATTTGTGGTGCTTTGTGTGGATTATATTTATTTCTATTCCTGCACCAATGGCACTTTTTCAAAGGCGCAGTTCAGGGTTTCATAGCCCTCTCTCTCCGTCACTTGAAAGCGCACCTCAGAGCACACTTCACAGCATTCTTTAGCACCTTAGCACACACAACGTAGCACATTGCAGCACTTCCAAACACATTTCATTATTTAATAACACCTCATCACAAATTGTGGAACTTCAGGGCACGCCGTGTGTGGCACACCAACACTTAATCGTGTACTACAGTTTTGATTTAAGAGATTACAAAATTTCAGACTGTAGGACCCCTAACATGTACAGTTTGCAGACTAATGTGCCCATGAGAGCATGCCTGTGCATGCACGTGCGCGTAAGTGAGAGTGTGTGTGTGCGTTTGATTTCTAGCCAGCCAAAGAAGGGATTTGACCAGGTTTGGAATAAAAAGCCATTCAGAGTCTCTGAACTTCTCAGAGCAAATAGCAGGGACCATTTAATGAAGTGACTTGTTCCCCTGAGTTGGAGGAGAGAAAAGCCTCTTTCTTTCTCTCCTCCCCCTGCTTGACCCATTTTATTACTCAGAGATAAAACGAGGCTATTTTCCAAACTCTCTGGTCTTTCTTTTTCAACATGCTTTTTTAATCATCATCCAATTTTTATGTTTTACATTTACATTTTACATTTTAAGCATTTAGCAGACGCTCTTAGGAAAGGAAAGGAAAGGAAAAGGTTGGTCAAATAATTATTTTATTAAAAATATATATTTTTTAGGAGTAAGAAAGGATACATATGCAAAAGTATTGAACAAGTAGGCAGTTGTGATGACAATTGGCTAGATGCACAGAATTCAGTGGTAGTGGAGTCTGAAAAGGTGGATTTTGACCCTCTTGCGGAAGATCGCAAGTGATTCCGCGGTCCTGACCGATTGCGGAAGGTCATTCCACCACTGAGGGATAAGGACAGGGAAGAGGCGAGACCGCGAGGAGCAGCTGGCGGTCGCCCGGAGGGATGGGACAGTCCATTTGCCAGATGAGGCAGAGCGGAGGGGTCTGGCTGGGGTGTAGGGTGTGATGAGTAGGGCTGTCCCCGACTAAAACAAATCTTGGTCGACCAACAGTCGTCCGTTTTTTCCGATTGGTCGAAACTTTTTTCTATATGACACACCCTATTTGTTTGAATTAATACAACTATATGCACACTGCGCTTGTCTCATGTTTTATAACTTTCTTAAGTGAATGACACAAATGAGTAACAATAGGCTAATGACTTTATGGAGCCGGAGTTCAAGATTACCTGAAATAAATAAAAACTTCTCCATTCCGAGCCTCCTCTTCATGCTGCCCTTGCAGATTCTGCCGTTGCGGTATGGTCACATAATAGGCTGATGCTTTTATTTGACCACAACCATAACACATTCTAATGCATAGGCTATGTTTTATTTAATTAACCAGGTTGGTCTCATTGGAATTTAAAATCTCTTTAGCAAAAAAATGGGCTAACAAACGAATGATCACACATAGCCTAATGTCTTAAATTGTAGCCTAAAGCGGAACATAAAGTGGCTATAGCCTATCGAAAATAACTTACTCGAGTCGGAGACCATCCGATGGCCTACTTCCCCATTCATTTCATGTTATGGCACAGGAACACTAGCTTGTCCAAATCTTTTTGGCAAAAGGCTGCTCCTCGTTTTATTCATGATAAACCCTGCCTTGGAAAACGTGCTTGCAAAGTTTACATTCCACTTTTTTTGGATCGTCCGCGACTAAAACAAAATGCTGCCATACTCCAGATTTTTTCTTTGACATTATGTTCTTAGGTTATATCGAAATGAGTTATTAAAGTATGCCTATATCACTGATCTTAACTGTAGGCAAATCTTAGGCTACAATTAAAAAGCACATTCGCGTGCCTAAAACAAGAAGAATACAATATGGGCTACATGAAAGGGGGTGTTATGCATGTTAGTTATAAATATATAAACCATACAATTAGCAAAACACATTTATTATAAAATGTTACTTTTATTAGTTTTGCAGAATTATTCACATTACTATTACCTTAACTGCCTAATATAATTTAAAGAGAACATATATAGGCCTAGCTATGTTAAGAGTGAAGGACTGTCACTGCCATACCCGCAGCATCCAGAATGGATTATTCTACATTTTACATTTTACATTTTAAGAATTTAGCAGACGCTCTTATCCAGAGCGACTTACAAGATGTGCATTAATACAAGGTAAGAACAATCAGTTAGCGCACAAGATCAGTGCAGTAAAGCGGCAGTAGACATCATTGCAGGTGTCTGCATATCATACCTGTAACATTGGGAAAGAAAAGGTTAGTGGGGTTTTTTTTTTTTTTTTTTTTTTTTGTGTAGAACAAGTAAACAGTGGTGACGACAGATTGACTAGATGGACAGTGTTCAGTGGTAGTGGAGTCTGAAGAGGTGGGTTTTGAGTCTCTTGCGGAAGATTGGAAGTGATTCCGCAGTCCTGACTGATTGCGGGAGGTCATTCCACCAATGAGGGACCAGGACAGAGAAGAGGCGAGACAATTCTACTGACAAGCGTGCCGAACTGTGGCGCGGATCTAGGTGTCTCATGCTGCGTGGAGAAATTTTGTTATTTTTTTTTTTTTTACCAAACAATCGACCAGTCGACTGAAAGGGGTCAGCCCTAGTGATGAGTATCTGGAGGTAAGGGGGAGCAGTTCCTCTAGCCGCTTGATAAGCCAGCATCAGTGATTTAAATCTTGTGTGCGCACATGCACACACGCACACACACACGCACTCACACACACACACACACACATGCACTCACACACACACACAACACACACCCCTGTCCCTCACACACACACACACACACACACACACACACATCTGCCCCTCACACACACTCACACATACACACCCCTCACTCACACACACAAACCCGTGCATACACACACTCATTGTCACACACCCACATTTGAGAGACACAGTCTCACATTCTGCGGTTATGCCTGTAATTGGATGAGTGAAATCATGTTAAGAGATTTAGACCTCGGCCACAGTTTAGAGTCTATCCAATGCAGTCGCTTCCACCATCACCCCCAACCCCCCTTCCCCCAACTGATCTTGTAGTCCCGTAGCTCAGATGGTAGAGCATGTCACTGGCAATGCTAAGGTTGTAGGTTCGATCCCACAGGACTACATGTCCGTTGTTCGGATTGGACGATAAAAACCTGATGACTCTCTGTGGTCATAAAAGATCCCATGGCGCTTTTCGAGGGTGTTAGGGTGTTAACCAGGTGTCCTGGCCAAATTCCCAACCAAGACAGTGTATATACATGGAGTTCCTTCATTCCCTCCCTTCTGGTCTCTCCACTGTGTATCTGATGTGTAGTGAGTTTATACTGGCGCACTATTGCTGCCGTCGCGTTCACTCAGGTAATTAAAATTTTGTTTCAGATTTGATCCCATTTTCTCCCAATTTAGTAGCCAGTTACACCCTCTATTTTTCATGTCAATCCCCCCCTCATATAGTGATTTCGCTGATGTAGCCCTGTGACCAGTAGTGACAAAGGCAAAGTATTGTCTTCTCCGAGACGGCACTTGCCAGGCTGACCGTAACTCCGGTCTACTACAGTGCCACTCCTGTGCACAGCACACTTCCTGCCGGCTTCCCTTCCCCTTTCCTGGGACGGACAGCCAATCGCCACTCTTGGTGGCACTTCCGGCCAGAGCCGACTCTGGCGCGGCCGGTGAGATCGAACCCCGGTTGCAGTGGCCAGCGTCGAACGTTGTAACCACTAGACCACCCGGGAGGCCCAAATTAAATTGAATTGAATTGAATTTTGTATCAGCTGGTAGAGGCCTCTGAAGCTCAGTGTGTCTCTCTCTGTTCTGACGCTGAGCTCTGTTCTCTCTGACTCTCTAGGCCTCGTTCAGAAGGTGGACCAGAGGTTACCTGTGGCCAACGAGTACCTGCTCCTCTCGGGCGGGGCCAGGGAGGGGGTGCTGGACCTGAATCCGGAGCACCTCGGCGATTTCGCCAGGGGGGCAGACTTCGACCTGGACTTCACCCTGCTGGTCCCGGCGCTGAAGCTCCACGACCGGAACCAGCCGGTGACCCTGGACATGCGGCAGTCCGGGCCCTGCCACTCGTGGCTGAGCCTGCGTCTGTGTGACCCGGCCACACTGGGCCGCTGGGGCGCGTGCTGCCAGGAGGAGGCAGAGCCGGGCGCACACAGGGTGGGGGACGAGGGGGAGCCCGTCCCGGGCATCGCCGCCATCCCCGCCCTCCAGTCCCCAAATTCCCTGGACGGCTGCTACTTCTCCCCCCTGCTGGTGGCTGACTGGTTCTGGGGTGTGGTGGGGCAGGCAGTGGAGGAGCTCCGGAGGAGCCCGCAGAGGGGCACGCCTGTCCCGGAGCGGGTGGAGCGAAACGGGCCCCTCACCACGCTCATTCTGCGGGCGGGGGCCAGCCGTGTTCTGTACGACCTGCTGCCCGTGGTGTCATTCCGCGGCTGGCCCGCGGTGGCGCAGGGTTGGCTCACCGCCAACCACTTCTGGGACGGGAGGATCACGGAGGAGGAGGCGATCAGCGGGTTCTACTTGCTCCCCTGCTGCGCCCCACAGGGGGGGCGTCCCGACCGCGAGTGGAGGTTGGCCTTCTCCCGCAGTGAGGTGCAGCTGAAGAGGTGCATCCCGGCCCCCATGGCCCACGCCTTCCAGGCTGCCAAGGCTGTCCTGTCCCGGCTGCTGTCCCGGCCGCGTGCGGGTCTCAGCCCCTACCACCTCCGCACCCTCCTGTTCTGGGCTTGCGACCGCCTGCCGCCCGCCTACCTGAGCTCGCCTGACCACGAAATGCCCGCACGCCTCCTCCTGGGCCTGCTGGACGACCTGGCGCACTGCATCCTGGGAAAGCACTGCCCCAACTACTTCCTGCCGCAGTGCAATATGCTGGAGTTCCTGTCGGACAGCGCCGCCCTGCTGGTGGCCCGGAAGCTGGCGCACCTGCGCTCGGACCCGGCCGAGCACCTCCGGGCCGCTCTGGACCAGGCCCGGCAGGCCAGCCAGCTGAAGAGGGAGGCGGCGGGCAGTAATGGCCACGCCCCATCCCCCGGACACAGCCCCATCGCTGGCCATGCCTGCCAGGACGACCACCTGGCCCACCGCCTGCAGCAGCTGGTCACTGAGAACCCGGGGAAGTCCATCTCCGTCTTCCTTAACCCAGACGACATCACGCGGCCGCACTTTCGCATCGACGACAAGTTCTACTGACTTCCCGGCACCCCCCTTCTCACTCTCCAGAACTTAAGCGCTCCAGAGAGCGAGCGCTGCAGAGCCCCATATAGAGGCCATTAACAGCAAAACTCTGAGGAACATGGAACACTCGCAGGTACAACACTACAGCGCAAGAATCGGTGTGTTTGTTTTTCTTGCGATGCGCTCAGATGATGCTACAGAGAATGCTTGTGAGACTGCAGTAAGAAGTTTGTTGTTACAACAGACTGAGACATTTCGGCTAGTGCCCCAAACAACGACTGTTAGAGAAGGCTGAGAGATGGGAGAGAGGAAAATGGCTCCCCTGTGCCATCGTCCGTCCCCAGAGCTGCCTGATCCTTACAGGCCCTGCGCTCTGGGCCCTGTGAGCGCCCGACATGGCCCCCGCACACTTTACTAACAACCAGAGCAACCATGCTCCTCATGTAACTCAATGTAAGCGGCAAGAGGGCGAAAGGTACACAATTAAGGAGCTTGCCTTTCTCTCTCTCTCTCTCTCTCTCTCTCTCTCTCTCTCTCTCTCTCTCTCTCTCTCTCTCTCTCTCTCTCTCTCTCTCTCTCTCTCTCAAATGCTTCTACACCAAAGACAGGCTCTCTCTCTCTCTCTCTCTCTCTCTCTCTCTCTACCTATCGCATTCTCTCTCTCTCTCTCTCTCTCTCTCTCTCTCTCTCTCTCTCTCTCTCTCTCTCTCTCTCTCTCTCTCTCTCTCTCTCTCTCTCTCTCTCTCTCTCTCTCTCTCTGGTGTGCGCGTGCAAGTGTAAGTGTGTGTGCGAGTGTGTGAGTTTCTCCACCTCTCCCCCCCCACTCTCCCAATTTCAGCAAGTCATAAATCACAGCTGCAGATTTCACTTTCTACGATTTCTTTGTATGAGAATAATTTCACTGCAGTGGGTTTTGCACACGTGTAACTGTACAGGTCACTCAGAAACCAAAAAGCAGCGACTGTCCAGGAGGAACGCTTCTCAGACCACCAATGGCTGAACATTTTCTGTCATCTCCAGTGTAGAATGTTTGTTTCCTCGATGATGGTTGTGTTTACAGAGCTGAATCAGGGACCCCTGGCTCCAGATGTGTGATGTGGCTGCAATGGTGGACAGACTCCAGGACTGCGATGCTTGATTACACTGTGTTCTCCTAAAGGCTGTTTGTGGGTGATCTGCTGTCAGGTCTACTTTAAGGGCTAGTGTGCAGTGTTCTCTTCTAACACACAGAATAATTTTGAGCTTTATTTGCTGAATTGCACTAAAAATAGCATCGGTTTTTATATGGTCGCCTTTTCCGTTTAGTCTCAAGTCTTAATACTCTTTGGGGAAGAACACTCTGATTGGACGCTTTTAAATTAAATCAAATCAAATATATTTGTATAGTCCCTTTCACAATAGAATTGTCACAAAACACTTAACAGAGGGGGAGCCCAGGCCTAGACCCCCCCAAAAGCAAGCCTAAAGGCAACAGTGGCAAGGAAAAACTCCCTTGGGAGGAACCAGACTAAAAAGGGGGGGAGCCCATCCTCTTCTGGCCGGCACAGGGTATTTAAGACTGCGGGTGTAAAAGAACAGTGGGAAGATCAGGCATCCTGAATGCGTCCCCTTCTCTACCTGTCTGTCTGTACTGTCTGACCCTCTGTGTGCTGGCGTGCTCTATCTCTGCCCGTATGGGTGTGGTCATATCTTGCTCAAACAGACACGTGTCCCTTCTACAGTGACAACACTTCCCCCCCTCCCATATCTCTCCCTCTAAACCCCCCACACCTATTTTTCTGTCTCCCTTTCTTAACGTTTTCTGTCTCCCCCTCCTTGAATGTACAATATAAAACACCAGAACCTTCCGGCCTGTCGAGTAGCCAGGAGGAGCAGAATGCAGGTGACACCCACTTTCTGTCTTTACTCTGAAACAGTCATTCATCGTGTAAACGTGGCGGAATGAGTCACTTGGGGGAACAGACTCATAGCTGCATCCTTAAGTCAACACAACACGGCTCATGGCCTGGATTTCCAATTTCTGAGGGCTGGACTCTAGTGATGTGGCTCTCTGGTGATACGACAGGAAGCCAAAGGCTGCAGAGAGTGTGGAGGCAGAGGACATGCCTGTACAGACAGAGTGTGTTGAGACAGACTGCTGGGCTGTTCAGTCTCTCCCCTTTATGATAGAGTCGGCCCAGTGACTGCACAACGTTATTTAAACGCATGCACAACACTGGCAACGTTACCAGGACGCACAATCCAAGTTACTGATTGAACGGCAGAACGTGCCGGCTGATCAAGATTGGATCACTGTTGTGTGTCCGGTGTTACTGAACCAAGAGCAACACCTGTCCAGACTGCCCTCCCTAAAATAGTTTTTTTTGGTTATGATTTGTACCCTGGGACTGTGACAGGAGGCTGTTCCCTCAGTTTAAATGTTTCCTCTTGTCTGTGTAGGATACATACATAAAATGCATGTTTTTGTTTTGTTTTGTTTTTTGTGCATGGCAAATCAACTGTCACATTTGTGTCACGCACCAAACTGTAGACTTCTGGGTGCTGCCTGAGGAATGCGCGACTATATCTCCTGCACCTGATTCTGTTAGGGAGACCACATACACACGCATACACAAATATGAAATATGACACACGGCTTGATAAGCAGAAGGGGAAATGTGGCAATTTATGGGTTCTGTAAACATTGCCAGGATGTTGTAAAGGTTTCAAAATCTGGCAACAAAGTTGGCACCGCTGGTTGTTTGGTGGTGTGGAGCACCCTGATTGGATGATTGCTGAGCACTGAATTCTTGTCCGTAGTGGAAAGTACAGCCCAGGAACGGCTCTGGATCCTGAAGTACTTCCTCACTTTCTTACTTTCCTGGGAACCGTTCAACTTTGAGTCCACAGTTTCTACCTGGGCTTTCCCTACTCATTTACAATACACATGAAATGTTATCAATAGACTTTGGGGATTTTTCTTGCAAATATATTATGATTTTCAGATAATTGAGTGATGCACAACAGCAGTGCTCTCAAACTGCTCAAGTGGTATCTTGACTTTGTGGTCAAGCCAGTTGAGTCCCTGCACACAGGTCACTTATTATGCTGAAAATGGGAGTAAATTAATGTGGAACAATGAGGGAGTGTAGAATCACAGAATTGTGGCTGTCAATCAGTTGCTAAGGAAGTGAAGTCACACTACACAGGCGTAAAACTGAAATTAAATCATTTAGAGGCCAGCAGACTCAGTGGACTGGAGACACACAACCCCTCTATACCGCAAAATCTCCACAGGTAGAGCGATAGTGCCTCAACCAATGCACTTAAACGGACTCAGGTGTATTCAGTAAAACCCATTGAACCAAAATGCTGCTAGTCTATTATGAGCACAAGTGTGACGTACAGTTGGGTTTAAGCAAACGTAAAGCGCAAACTCTGCCAGTGGATCCTCATTGCCTTTCTGTCGATGCTTCTGTTGCAGGAGAAACGTACTGTGTTCTCCTGACGTCTATAAAAGACTTGTGTGTGAGTTAGAATAAGACGTGAATGGTGAAATTAATTCTCCACCGGCCTATAAACATATTTACAGTTTTTTCAGTTTAAACCTGAAGCCCTCAAAACCGTTTAAGGTCAAGGCACTGCGGAGAGAACTTGCAGATAACATTTAAAAGGTTTCTGTGACGTTGTGACATCACAGAAACGCGGCACTGGGCTAGCTCCACCCCCTTTCCATTACGATGCTGATTAAATCCGTTTTGTGTTCTTGCAGGTATTGATTGATATGTACGGTTGAAAACTAATGAATGTAACCAGTTTACCTCTAGTGGCGATTTAGCAAAAAATGGAAAAATCCAGATTGAAGAAAATTGCTGCAATATCTTAAATGGCACCTCTAAAGGAATAATTGCAATCTTTATTTCTGTTGGTTTTTTTGCACAACATTGACTCATGTATTTAGATTTTCTTTTCCATAAAGTGCAAATTAAGAATTTAATCCTCTTTGTTGTGCTTAATTTCTTTGGATTTGTGTTGACCACTCTTATATCAAACTGCTGCAGCTCGAAATAAATTACTAAATCAAGCACAGTATTGCAATATTCATCTCAAAAGAACCACAACTGCCAGTCTCCATTAAGAAACACCAGTGGTGCTGCAATGTACATGTTTGCCAGTAGAGGGCAGTGACTGACAGCGTTTTTCTCTATCCTGATCCGTTTCTGTTCGATAGAACATCACAGAACATCAGTGTGTCTGTGTGTGTGTGTGTGTTTGGATGGTAGAGAAGTATGCGTGTATAAGAACATCAGTGTGTTTGGACGGTAGAGAAGTGTGTGTGTGTATGAGAACATCAGTGTGAGTATGTGTGTTTGGACAGTAGAGAACTGTTTGTGCGTGTATGAGTGTGTTTGTGCATGAGCGTGTGTGTGTTTGGACGGTAGAGAAGTGTTTGTGTGTGTGTGTGTTTGGCTACTCTCACACTACGGGGGCTCTGTCTGCCACACCTGTATTGGCGGTGTTTGCTTCCTGACCAATTAGAGAGAAATGATTCATGTTTTTCCTATTATAAATTGTCATTATGATTTAGTACAGCAAGATCCTGGGCTGCACAGACCTCCTGGAACTGGGGGGGGTGGGTGGTGGTGGATGGAACGAGGGCTGTTTGAGGTAAGGTGGAAGTTTCTATTATTGCTGTGATTTGTTATGAGGGGAGGGGGATAGTCAGGATACTCCCTGCCTTACAAAACCACACACAGACCGTGGTGGTCGACGGCGGTTTAAGGAGATTACACTAAGGATAATTTCACTTCAGTCTCACCTGTGTGTGTGTGCGCGCTACAGGTGAGGCTGTGACTAATGCAATGTCAGGTCCGGGAGGAGAGGTGTGTGACGTTGCTCCAGGGACGGTCTGCATATTAGTGTCTCACCCAGGGGTCAAAGTGCATCTATGCCCCCCCTTTAATCTTTCATCCTTGTGTCCCTGTTTTACCTCTCTCTCCCCCTCTCTCTGTCTCCTTCACTGAAGAGCCCCTCTGTTGCCAGTACACATTAATCTCCATTAGACACACACAAGTATTAATAGTTTCTGGGGCGAAACGGTGGATATTATGGCGGTATATCCAGAACTTGTTTATGGAATGGAACAAAACACCAGTGTGTTCTCTCCCTCCCAGTACTTACTTGTATTTCTTATTTTTACATTTCAGTGTCTTTCTTTACTTGTTCCACTCTTGACACAAGCATTTAAAAAAGGTATTTTAGTGATATCATCATGTTTGTGTGACTGCTTGCCCAGCTCTCCGAGAATCTCCGAGATGAATCAACGGCCTGCGTTCTGTTTCCTCATCCTTTTCTGCTGCCACAGCTGCCAGCCACCGTTAACCCCCTGAGGTCCGTCCTTAGCTCAGAGAAGGTTTGTGATTTTGGCATGGTCTGATATTTATCTCAATTTCATCAACTTAACACACACTTACTCCAAAGTGTTTGATATTTTTATTTGAAGGACAATCACAGCTACATTTATATGCCATCAATAGTTTGGTCAGTATCATATGCAGCTTGTAAATAGATCTACAAACACACAAGTTATAAAGAGTACATTTTTCTGCCGTCACAAAAGTTGTGAAAGCACACACTAAACTATAGTGATGAATTGTTTTGCCAATATGCGTTTGTTCATCAAGGTCCTGGTTATGTAAGGATGTCAAAATAGTTTAGCACATCTGAGATCTAAATAGCTAAAAAACAGTTTTTATCAGAACTGGTCAAATTTATTTCAGGCTGTGGGAGGGCTATATGCTAATATCCTGAATATTCATGATCCACACCTGTAAGATCTGTCAGATGGGCCATCTCTCTCTCAACGGCCATCAGACAAAGACAAAAGCCATCAGAGTGAGCAATAGTGAGTGAGCCATGCAGAAGACAGAAAAAAAATAAGTTTTTTTTCATTTTGGAAGATTTATTGAAAACATCACACAAACTAGCCTACGGTATATACAAAAAATTCAAAATTAAAACATGGTGAGACAATCTGTTCTTTCACAGTCTTTGGTGCCACTTCTCAAAACAGTTTCTGGTGAACTGTAGACACAAGGGAACATCACAAACCTTGCACTCCCATGGAGTGCACTGTTGTTTCCCCGACATCTTGCAGAGTACGCATTTCTTGTGACCAACAGAAGACAGT
This sequence comes from Aldrovandia affinis, assembly GCA_029706075.1. Lineage (NCBI taxonomy): Eukaryota > Metazoa > Chordata > Actinopteri > Notacanthiformes > Halosauridae > Aldrovandia > Aldrovandia affinis. Next base: position 961,683 of record JAINUG010000184.1, on the reverse strand, counting down.
TTGCCAACATCCAGAGTCTGTTTGGCAGTGTGCACAGGCACATGATCAAAAGTAGCCTGTTTTCTGGGTTTAAGATATTTATTTATCTTTAAACGTCTGTAGGAAAACGAAAGCAAAATCCGTGTCTGCGAAGACACGGAAAGACATAAACAAAACAAAACAAAATAACCAACGACCAGTAACAAAGTAAAACGGTAAATCCAAAACGTATCCAAAAACTCGGAATAAACTAAACACTGGGAATCTAAACAACAATAAGCACACACGAACAAACAAGTTCTCGAGAGGCAAGAAACATTAATCACAATAGGTACTATCAAGCTAAGCTAGATAATGTCCAAGCACCGAAACAATGCCAGCTGGTTAAATATCCTCCCGTTAATTATTTGCAATGATTCTGATTATTTCCGTATAGTGTCACAAGACGCGGAATTCATATATTTTCACGAGTATTTGAAAACATGGGAAATAAAATAAATATCAGCATACACAGTTGCTGGCAGATCGCAACCGTAAACACAGACAAGATGCGATATCATGTCGGGACATTGTTTACACTGCAATTTCACACATGGCCCCACGCCCCTCCCCGAGACTAGCACCTAGTTACCATGTCAATAGAAGGGGGACGGTACTTCCAGGTAAAAAAGAGAGGAAAAGGCAAGGTTTACTTTTGGTCTAATTAACCTAATTAAAAAAATCTCATTATTTTCCAGTGCTCAAATCGGAAAGTGACGATTCTAAGGTTTCTGTCAATGTTTTTGCTGCGTGTGTATGATAAAATCTTGCGATGTTAGAAATAGTAATATACTTTTATTGCTGCTGGGATCGTCGGCGATCCCGTCGACCTTAGGGGGTTAAGCCTCTGTTTGCGTCAGGACGATCTGCTTCCTGGAGATTCAACATGAATATGACCCTGGAAATGACCATGGAGATGATGCACATTGTCTCTGGTGCTGATGTGATTAGCGTTGTTGATCAGCACTGGCCCTGATGCTTGCCTGTGCCGTTTCTTGACACTTTGGTGTGATTAGCGCGGTTCAGCGTTAATATGCTGCGCTAGCACTTTTTAGCAGCTGGTGTAGAGATCTTTCACACGCAGCTTTATTTCTTTTTTAAAAACAAACAGACATTACAGTACATGCCTTATCATTCTGTCAGCCATCACAAAGCATTATGTTCGCTTATTAAGGCTTTATGAAGTTGTAATATCATGCTCAAGCCATTATGGATGTGTTATAAGACACCCCACCCTTTCCATTGCATTCTGAAGCTGAAACATTTTGTAAGGAATTGTCTAAAAAGAATATAATAATGTGTGTCAGTGTAGATTGAAATGCATAAAAGGCCATCCAGTCCCCAGGGCCTAGGCCCAATGGTCTCTCTGACATGGCAGGGGGAAGGAGGTCTAGGGGAATTCTGAGGGAATTCCCCCCTCTCCCCAAAGGCCCAGGAGATACTGTCATAGCAGGGTTAGGGGGACATCAGGTAATACCCTCCAATACCTGCCCCCCCTCCCATAAATATTTTCTGTGTGTTTCCTCTGTACCAACCCCAGAGTCTCTCTCTCTCTCTCTCTCTCTCTCTCTCTCTCTCTCTCTCTCTCTCTCTCTCTCTCTCTCTCCCCCTCTCTCCCATAGTGTTCATACTGGCCATACAGACACACGGAAGCCCAGCCCGTTTTACCACACAGCTAAACGTCATGTAAAAAGTAATAACAAAGCCATTCTCCACTTCTGCGTTCATGTCACATATTGTGCTGGTGGGCCCGTAATCCTCAGGCTAACTTTCAGCGCTGGCCCCTGAGGGGGGTTCTGGCCAGAGGCTGGATCTTCCACGCTCTCAGACCGAAGGCCTGTAATGGATGGAGTTTATTTGTGAATGAAAATGAGACACACGTACGCACACCAACACGCCATCGCATGATCCATCGTCTGTCAGGCTGGCTTTGTGCCCGCAGGACTAAACATTCAAACGCTCGTTTGGCCTCACAGGAGGGATATCTCACCGATACTGCAGTGATGCGGCCCCAAATGCGTGCCCTTCTCAATTTAGGGAGGAAGAGGCAGTGATGGCCCAACTGTTATTATTGGGGGTTCAAATTTGGGGGAAATGAAAAATGTATTTTTTTTTGTGGCAAAAGCGGGGAAAAGGCAATGCAGCTGTTTGCTCCTTAATTTGGCTAGTCGGGTGGAGTGAGAATGGAAAATAAACTGATGAACAAACAAAGACCACAGGAGAATCCAGAACAGTATTAAACAAACAAACACACACACACGTGCAGAATAGTATTAAACACTCACACACACACACACACACACACACACGCAGAATAGTATTAAACACACACACACACGTGCAGAATAGTATTAAACACTCACACACACACACACACACGCAGAACAGTATTAAACACTCACACACACACGTACAGTACAGTATTAAACACACACACAGACGCAGAAGTGCAGGTGTGCTGATGGCGTGTACTCCCACACAGGTGCGCTCAAACACACGGAGGTGGTTCTCTCAGGTGCACAAGCGTGTTCGCTCATCACAGTGTGTTCTGAGGGCTGGATGCGTTGGAGGGGCCGTTGAACAGGCGTGGAGACAGCCACCTCTGTGGTGACCATAGCGACCGCGCTTGTATTTTGTCAAAGCACCAGATTCCCGCTAAGCTCTCGGAGGCAAACTCATCGCTGAGAGTGCTCCAGCTCCTACGTCCTGTGATTGATTGACTGATGCCCTCTGTGGTCATCACTGATGTCGTATCAAGTATAAATTCCTCTCATTGGATTTGATTGAAGCAGCTCAGAATGTGGGGGGTTTGTGGGTACAGAGAGGATGTGGGGTCGGAATGGGGAATAGACGGAGGACACAGCAGGGAATGGGGGGGGTATGACTCATTTCAGTCAGCACTGCGCTGAGAGGGGTGGGGGGAGGAGAGGAGAGAGAAATGACTGGAACAGAAGTGGGGGAGGAGAGTAGAGATGGAACAATGTGTGGGAGAGGGGCGTGTTTCTGGAAGAGAGGATGTGAAGCAGGGCAGGGTTTCTGTAAAAAACTGGGGGAAAATAAGCGCTGTCGCTATATGATGTTTTTTTGTTTTTCCTTCCACAGAATTGAGAGGCAAATATTTTTTAGCCACAACAAAATTGCACTTCTGTCCTCACTGCACAAAACTATTTACAGTTTATCTGTTAGTGTCAGGCAACACAGGAAAAGCTATAGGTTATTTTGGTTGTGCTAGACATTGAAGCAGTCTCTGTCACAGGACATTAACTTGAAAGGTGTCTTCTGGTGGCAGAGCTGGCACTTCCACCTACTAGCTGACCAGAAGCTACTCACCGGTCGTAAACAGGTCTTCTTTTGGGCTTTTTGAATTGTAAAACCAAATAATAAATCAAAATAAACCAAGAGAAAAGTATAAATAGTTATAATAGCATATAGCATATAATACATGTTCATATTTTCGGTACATTTATCTGTGATATTTAAACAAGAACATGCTATGTGATGCAGATAGCCCAGTTAAGGGGTTAATTTAAGTCATTGATAGTGGGCAGAAGGCATGAATCACCTGTCTTTCCAGGTGCTGAGTTTAAAATGACCCATAAAACCTGCAGGCCCATTGCTGCCCATGCCTGCCTTAGATTTGCATCCAATCAGAGCAGAGGCAATGAGAAGAGACATGACTGGTGGATAAAGGTGGTTGAAAGACACAGAACGTTGCCTCTCTTATGTGTGGATGTGTGGGTGTCTGAAATGATCAAGTAGAATGGGCCCTCACCTGAAGCACTAGTCTCTGCTACGGTGAGGTGCATCATAGGATCGCATTGTCACCACGCCCAGCAGGTCTGGGCTGTCCCGACTCCACAGAGGGTGTCGCATCAGTGAGATGTGGTTCTGATCCAAAATGAAAAAGTGAAAATGGGGATTAAAAAGTTTATGAAACTGTCTAAAAAAAGCTGGTAATGAAAGTGAGTAGTAATGAGGACAGTTTTTGAGAACAGGAGGAGATTCATCTCCTTCATGCAGTCTTTGAGTGAGCTTATCTCAGGACTGTGGTGCTCTCACAGTTCTCTGGATGTTCCTGACCGGTTAACAAATGATGTAGCATTGCTCAGTGATACAGAACTTGCTGTCACCTGTCCTCTTTGTGTGTGTGTGTGTGTGTGTGCGTGTGCGTGTGCGTGTGCGTGTGCGTGTACGTGTGTGTGTGTGTGTGTGTGTGTGTGTGATTAGTATGATTGGGTCAGGGTTACGTCATTGTGGGCCCACAGTGTGCTGCGGGAGGCGGTAATCTGGACATTACACACAGGAAGTGAGAGATTACACACAGGAAGTTGGGGATTACACACAGGAAGTGAGATATTGCACACAGGAAGTTGAGAATTGAGGGGCGATTGGGGGGAGTGCCTGTCATGCGGTGCAGAGAACTGCACCCTGGAACTGTCAGGAGATTTGCAGAAACACCCTGTTCTATCTTCATGTGGCCCCATAGCTCCTATTACCCTTAGGTTAAGACCCCGTTACCTGCCTCTTGTCGCTGTTCCCTTCCTTTCCGTTGTATTTATTATAAACATCACATTTTAATTTAAAGGCGGGAGATTCGCTGTCCTACGTGACATGGGTCTCCGTGCAGCTGTTCGTAACTAAAGCTGTAATACTATTTAAAGAAATTCTCTCTGATCCTACTGAGTTTTAATTTCCCTGACAATTTTGGTGCCTTCGACCCAGGACTGCAGACACTCGACAGGACGGCCTGTCTTCCACTGACGGGGACCAGACATACACCACAGCACAATAGAAAGAAGGTTGGGCCTTGTTCAAAATCGATTATAGTGGCGTTTGGCTGTTCCTGGCCAGAGGAAGGTGAGTCGTGCGACAGAGAGTCTCGCGGTCCGTAATTATAGGGACCCAGGATAGATTTGTTTAATCAGTAGCCAACATGTTTGAGGAGGTTAACCGATAACAGAGCAATTTTGATGAGGGTTTAGCTATGGTGATAGTTGGAAAAGGTGGGTCATTTATTGGATTAGGTATTGAAAATCCTTAGCTGGTAAACTTATTGATCAAGACTTGGTAAGCATTGATACGAGGGAACAGTACGATTTAAGGAAAAGGCTATGGTAATAGTAGGACCGGTGGGTCAATTCGGGGATTAGATATTTAAAATATTTAGCTTTGGATACGAATGATCACATAAGTCTGGCAGGGTAGGTTGAAAAGAGATAGTTGTTAGCGTCTGTTATATGGAAAAGTAAAATATTCCACTGGCCTTGCGCATTGTAAAAGAGAATATTTTATTTGTTGTACAACATTGGAAAAACTTGTTCTAGTTGGTTCTCCGTCAGAGATATGTTCATGTGGCTTTGTGTATTCTGTGCCTCCACTAGCCTTACGCATACTGTAAATAGGGCACATTAAGTTATTGTCTAGGGTAATTGTGATTGTTAGTCGCAGTGGGTCAATTATTGGATTAGATATTACAAATATTTTGCTGGTAATACGTAAAATGATCAAAGAACAGACCGTGTAACTATGGTGACAAGACGAAGCCGATAATTTAATATGTTGCTATTGATACCCCGGATAGAGATGAACAATCTTAAGGTATATGTTGTTTGTTAAAGTTTGTCTTGTCGCGCATATGCACTGTGAAACAACAGGGCACATTCTGTGATTGTTTAGGGCAATGGTCTATTGTTGGTAGAGGTGGACCAATTATTGGATTAGATATTAAAAATATTTAGCTGATAATATTTTTAAATGGTCGGCGGTCTGTGTTGACTTACAGTGGCAAGAGGAAAGATAATCCACAGAATTATGTGCTTGTGTGTACCCGGGATTGTTGTTCGTTATAGTTTGTCTTAACTTGCATTATGCTAGATAAACGTTAAAAAAACTGCAGTAGAATTATATATAACAAACACAGGACGCTGTGAGGTGGACACGTGGTGTTGAGTGCTTGTCCGGTTGTTAGATAAAAAAAGGAAACCCGAAGTGATTTGTTTAAGAGCAACATTTTCTCCGCTCTTTATTTCTCCACAAATTATTGTACGTGGGGTTGTTGCAGTCTCTGAGCTGTATTTTTTTGTATCAATACATTTATATGTGGCTAAGTTCGATAGAGCAGTAGCACAATCACCTCTCCATTTGGTGTTACAAAGGGGGTTGGAATAACTTTTACAGCAATGTCTTGGTCATTGTATCTTTTAAAAGTAGCTATTTTGATGTTAAAGGAGAAACTGAGCAAAGAGGGGTCACGGACAGCTAAGGTAAATGTTGATTGGGAGCAGTCCTGAAAGCCGTGCATGCTCCTTAGCTGCGCGTTGTGAAATCTAATAGCTGAAGTTGTAGTCCTTTTAAAAGTTAAATATCGTGCCACTGATCAGTAAGGATATAAACAATATTGATAATTCTCGCTCACCTGTAGCTAGCTAACCTAATATTCACTGAGGTAAATAATGGTATATTTCCATAAGTAGATTGAACATTTACATTTTAGGTATTTAGGAGACGCTCTTATCCAGAGCGACTTACACAGTTTACATTTCTTTACATACAATCCATTTACATAGCTGGATATTTTACTGAAGCAATTCAGGTTAAGTACCTTTAGCTCAACGGTACAACGGCAGTGCCCCCACCTGGGGTTTGAACCTGCAACCTTAACATTACATGCCCAGTTCCCTAACCACTACACTACACTGCCACCCTATATGCTCCGAGTGAACTTTCATAGTAACATCCATTGTGGTTCAAGATATGTACGTGTGGTTCAAGGGATGATGGCAGAAGTACGGTTTTAACGCATACACTATGGTAAGGCAGAACTCGAGTATCAGCTTCAATCTACAAAGCATGTTGTGTTTAATAGTGGTTAAGTTCAGCTAGCAGTAATATTTTGAAGCATCACTATAGTAACTGCAAAACTGATTGAGATGGAAGTTATAAATTGAGGGATTTACGTGATAGCATCCTGGATTGAATATATATATTATGTACCCGATTTTGTTGTTAACTAAAGATAGAAAACATAGGCGTTTAATATAAAAAATATATATTAAGATGTTTACTACAAAAACAAATTATGGTAAATAATAATATTGATAATAATTGTCATATTACTCCAGGGTCAAATAAATCTTGGAAATTAGGGTATGCATACCAGTGTAAATAGGACTGAAGTGCATGCTTCAGAGGGTGTGAGTGTGCACATTTGTATGTGTATGTATGTATATGTGTGTGTACATGTGCGTGTCCATCCAGTTGAATGGGGAGATCTTGATGATTAATGATTGCACATATGACTCTATTAAGCCACTAACTCACTTTTGCAGTAAACCCTTTTGACTCTGTTGTTTTCCAGATGGTAGAGCATTCCGTAACGGTGTACCTTTTACGGAGAGGGATGACTGACAAAAAGTGTTTTACGTTGTGCTATTCCACGCAATATGTTTGTACTATGTTTGTAACATGTTCACAGGTAGCTGCCTGCTCTGTGTCCTTTCTGAAGAGAATCAGCATAGGGTCAGGATGGAGCTGAAACCTTGACCCTCTGCTAATCAGGGATGGGAATAATTGGCTGTGTATGTGTCTCTTTTGCTTTTGAATTTAAATAAAAGTGACACTAATTAATGGTGTGATTATCAGCTGTAACTAAGAGCTAAGTGGTCCTTTAAGCTGGCTCCAGGTGAGAGGGCGTTCAGGTCACACCATTACTGTGAGCAGCGTTTCATCACTGGAGAGGGACCACCATCCTGAGCGATGGGAGAGTGAGAGGAACGTATCTCAGAGCAGGAGGAGTCATCGATCGCGCTCTAGAGCTCCACCAGGAAATGGAGTGGCAAAGACAATTCATTGACAGAAGGTGATTCTATGTACCTAATACAGGGGTGGTTCGTGTGATTTGGTGAAGGGGAGAGAGGTTTTCATCCCTAAGGAATCCTACACTTAACTTTTCTCAGAATCCTTTGTTAAACCCCCTTAGCCCTGTATCATGAAAGCTCTGGCTAGAAGTGCTCTCTCTCTCTTTCTCCCTCTCCCTCTCTCTCTCTCTCTCTTGTTCTCCGTCTCCTCTCTCCCTCTCTTTCTCTCTCTCTCTCTCTCTCTGTCTCGGGGGTGGGCTGGCTCGGGTTCGCCGTGGGGCGCGTGGGTGGGCCTCCAGAGCGTGGGTGGGCGGATTCTGTCTCGCTGCCCTATGGGGGTTGGCTTGCCTCGTGGAGATGAGCAGCGGGCTCGTGTGGGGAAGGTGGATCTAGATAAATGGAGGGTGTAGTTGGCTACCAAATTGGGAGAATAACAATAAAAAACAAATAAGACCGGACTCTGAGTGAGGCAGAGTGCTGCAAATACTTTTTTAAGATAGGCCACAAGAGGCCACAGGTGGAAATTCTGCACAGATATTTTCAGCATTTTTATACTGGTTTAAATACAAAACTCTCTTCTATTTTTTAATCTTTTTATACTGGTTTAAATACTCTCTTCTGACTAATCAACCTATACTCCAACCTATACTCCTAGACTCCAGCCCCGTGGTTTTCTGTTCGACGGCCAAGAAAACATTTATGGTAAGGAATTCGACCATGGCCTCCTCCCTTGTTTCCTGCTTGGAATGCAATATGTTTAGTATTAGTTCTGACGCCAAGTTTAGCGTAACTGGTATACGTAGTAAGTGTCAACTCAATTTAGAATTGGCTCAGAAAATAGTTGAGCTTGAGGACCGCGTCTTTACATAGAGTCTTTTCTGTTAGCACCGGACGCACCAGGGAGTTTAAATAGCCTAGACATCAGTGCTATTCCCCCAGCAGAGCCTTCGCAGCAAGGCGTTTTTGTCACGGTTCGAGGGAGGCATAGTCGCCGTCCCAAGGACTCACGTTTCGAATCGTTTTTCCCCACTCAGTAATACACCTACTGAGAAAGCTCTGATTATTGGCGATTCCATTTTACGAAACGTGAGGATAGAGTCACCAGCGACCATAGTCCAATGTTTGCCTGGGGCCAGAGCTACCGACGTGGAGGCAAACTTAAAGGTGCTAGCTAAGAATAATCGTAAATATTCTAAAATTATTATCCACGCTGGCACCAATGATGTTCGACTTAGGCAGTCGGAGATCACTAAAAATAATTTTGTTTCGGTGTGTAAGCTTGCTAAAACACTCAGTCGGGAAGTAATTATCTCTGGCCCTATCCCTGCCCGTAGGAGTGACGAAGTCTACAGTAGACTCACGTCGCTAAATCGCTGGATGGCTAACTGGTGTACTGACAACGACTTGGGCTTCATAAACAATTGGCCCACTTTTTGGGGAAAGCCTGGCTTACTGAAGAGAGACGGACTCCACCCGAACTGGAGAGGTGCTCTTCTATTATCTAGAAATTTTTCCCGTAGTATAAACTCACCAAATTTATGACCTCTCAGAGCGCTAGCCAGGCAGCAGACTTCTGGTCCTAAACCACTGTCTGCTAGCTTCCAAAAACCTGTGACTAGCTTAGCTATTGAGACTGTGTCTGTCCCTCGTTTTGGAAATGGTTTTAGAAGTAAAAAGCACACTGGCTGTGGTGGCATTTGTGTACATAATCTTATTTATATTAAAACCTCTCCGCCTGCAGTAAGTGTTGCCTGTAGTAAGATGCATCTTAAATGTGGATTGTTAAATGTTAGATCACTTTCCCCCAAGGCGGTTCTTGTGAACGAACTAATCACGGACCATAGTTTTGACCTGATTAGTTTCACTGAAACCTGGCTTAGGCCTGACGAATACAGTACACTCAATGAGGCGTCTCCTGATGGTTATGCCAGCTGCCAAGCGCCGCGTCTGTCCGGTAGAGGGGGTGGTGTTGCTGTGATTTTTTCGACAAAATTTAGTTTCACACTGTTAGCTTCTTCCGAAGAGACGACCAGGAGACTCAGCAGTCTGACTTGAAATGCAAGTTTATTACACACAGCGGTCCACAGCGAGTTGGTAAAGAGTCTAAAGTGAATGAGTCTCTCACCTGAATATATACATAGGGACAGATGATGAGTTTGAGCCTTTGTGTTGCTAATAAGGCACCAGCAAGGAAGTCAGGAAGTGACACACCCCCATTCAATGAGTCTCTCACCTGAATATATGCATAGCCTTTGTGTTGCTAACAAAGCACCAGCAAGGAAGTCAGGAAGCTCAATGAATAGAAGAGACACTGTTTGCTGACAAAGCATTGGTGATCAAAGACAGGAACTTACTGTCTAATCAACTCACTCATTCCTATACAGATGACCTCGTCAGAATGGCACAGTTAATGTATTTCACAACAGACAGCATACACATTCCTTCAACACCTAAATGTGGGGATAAGTTCTCCTCTTTTGAATCGCTTGCTATGCTTTCTGGACAGTCAAAAGATATAGTTACCTCAGTGCAATCCTTCCTCTTAGTAACTATTTATAGACCACCTGGACCATATACTGTCTTTCTCTCTGAGTTTGCAGAGTTTTTATCAAGCTTGGCAACTATGGCAGATAAAGTTGTGATTGTTGGAGATTTCAACATACATGTTGATAATGACAGTGACCCTTTAGGACTGGCTTTTGCAGCTATTATTGACTCTGTTGGTTTTATTCAAAATATATCTGAACCAACCCACCGCCACAATCATACCTTAGATTTAGTCTTATCCTATGGTATCGATGTCGAGAATATCATTGTGTCTCCCCATAATCCTGTACTATCGGATCACTTTTTGATTACTTTTGAAATTCAGGTAAATATTCCTATTAAATCGGAACCTAGATACTATTCCAGCTGCTCTATAAATTCATTGACGGCTTCAACATTTATAAACTTACTTCCCGAATCCTTAGTATCAAGTCAGGACCCAAATAGCTTTTTGTCAATTGATCATCAAACAGATGCGCTAAATCACATTTTACAGAATACACTTGATGCAGTCGCACCCCTCAAGAAGAAAAAATGCAGTCAGAAGAAACTTGCACCCTGGTTTACTGACCATACCCGTGCCCTTAAACAAGTTTCCAGGAAATTAGAACGCAGATGGCGCTCTACCAATTTAGAGGTTTTTCGCTCTGCTTGGAAGGACAGCCTCATAGAATACAAGCACGCCCTTATTACAGCTAGGTCATCGTACTTCTCAAAATTAATTGACCAGAATAAAAACAACCCAAGATTTCTATTTAACACGGTAGCTAAACTGACAAAAAAACAGTCTTCAGTTTCCATCAGTTATCCTTCTAACTATAATTCCAATGACTTTATGAACTCGTTTACTGATAAGATTGAGACAATCAGAGAACAAATGAAAATGACTCCAATATCTAGCACTCCAACTCCCGAGATAGCACAGGGCTATCAGGAGCAGGGTTGCGTAGAGACCCTTGAGTTTTTCACTCCCTTGGATCTGGACAAATTTAGTAAACTGGTTATGTCCTCCAAATCATCTACATGTCTGTTAGACCCCATACCAACAAAGCTTATTAAAGAGCTTTTGCCTGTGCTAGGCCAGCCCATGTTAGATATCATATTGTGGCATCCCAAGGGGCTGCCCAAGAAAAAGGCTGCCGGGTCCTTCAACAAATGGGAGCTGAAAACACTACATTTCCCAGCAGGCCACAGTAACACCTGAACGAAGTCAGGCAATGGGGACTAACGAACAGCTGAAAGCCATTTTGAGGCCTATTTAAAGGGCTGAATCCCATCACACTGCGAGAGGAGTAGGAACGTGTTTGGGAAGGAGTTGCTGTATTTGTTTGGAGAGTGAAACTGTGAAGTCGATTGACTAGCTAGTATTTGGAGAGAGAGAGTGTTTGTTGGATTGTTTTGTGTATGAACATTGGATTGTTTTGAGGACCCCCTTTGGATTTGACTACAGACTGGATTGTGGAACTGCCTTGGATTTGGATTGGATTTGGACATTGACGATGAGATAGGATTGCGGACTTTATGTGTTTGTATTCCCCCGAAGACCCCACCCTTTGTTTTGTGTTGTCAAATAACTGTTGATTAAATCATTGTTTTGTTTTTGAATACTGCCTCCTCCTTGTTCTTGCACTTGCCTACGCCCTCTGCAAGGTCCGTGAGTGTCGCCCAACCCCTGGGGACGCCACATATGGTGGAGGATGCGGGCAGAGGGCATCACTTACAGGCAAGAGGAGGTAGTGCAGCAGGATTTATTTTTTGAATTGTGGAAAGGAAAAGGCACGCTGATGGAAGGTGACTGGACAGTAGGCCCAGCCATGGAGGCTTGGAACAAGGAGCAGGCCCAATTGGCACAAAGTGGTGCCCCGTGGTGCATATGCTGTATGGAGTATGGCCACCAACCCAGTGAGTGTTCCAGGAGAGAAGAAGTGGGCTGGAAAGACCCAAAGGAGAGACCAGAAACGAAAGAAGTCGGAGAGAAAAATGGCCACCCCTGCTCTGTGGTGCCCCCTAGGGAAAAGAGGAAAAAGATCCCAGGTAGGCCTCAAAAACAGCATAAAAATGAAGCAGAGAAATATGCTGTTTTAGAGACCGAGTTGGGAGAGGCGCAAGAGGCGATTCATAAACTGGAGAAGTGTTGTCAGGACCAGAGGGAGGACCTGGTGAAGAACCAGAGACGGGCGGCCATGGTGGAGGACCGATGGCGAGTCACCCTCCGGGAGGTCCAACAACTAAAAGATGCCCAGACTGAACTGTACCAGCTGAAGGTGGAGTTGGGGACCTCGGAGGAGCGCCACCTGCTGGCAGTGGGGAAATTGCGAGAGGAGCACATTGACTCCCTGAGAGTGCTGGGAATCATGGCTGGGGAGCTGGAGAAGGACAAAGCATCCCTGGGCGATGAAGTGAGGCAGGTAGAGGCCCACAACCTGGCGCTCGAAGAGCGGGTGAGTAGCCTAACAAAAAAGTTGGAGGAAAAGAACCGACAGTGTCGGGACATCCAGGAGTCCCAAGACCAGGCTAAAGAGGAATATGCCAGGGCCTTGGAGGATGTCCAGACCAGGCTCGCCCAGAAGGAGGCGGAGCTAAGGAGAGAAGCGGAGAACCATGGGTCCGAGGCGGAGCAACTCCGGAGCCAAGTGGAGCAGGAGAGCGAGGGAAGGCGGGAGCTGGAGGCTCAGCTGGAAGAGGTGAAGTTTGTTCTAAAAAAACAAGAAGAGAAGATTTTTGTTTTGCAGGAACTGCACCAAACCACCTCTGCAGCCCTCCTGACTGAACAAAAGAAAATGAAGAGCTCCTGTTTTGAAAGAGCAAGTGCGTAACTTAAAGCAGAGGCTGGACCAAAAGAAGCCCAGCAGCGGGCCACGGATAACTATTTTTCTGAACTCCTGAAAGTAAGAACGGAGACTCTGCTGGACCTACAAGACCGACTGGAAGGGGTGAGTGAAGAGCTGGAATGTGCCAAGTGTGTTCCTGTCACCCAAGACGCTAGCACGCAGGTGGAGGTCTCGCAGCCAGCGGAGCTGGGAGGAGATGATGACCAGACGTTGGAGTCAGAGCGGGATAGATGGTCCTCAGTCCCACTCGACCTGCAGGACCTTGGAAGGGGACTGGAGGAGCAGTATGCTGACGAGGAGCTATGGTTGGACCATGGTGTGGAGGAAAACCTCTTGGCCATGGCTGAGGCCGGGTGGAACACCCAACCATCTCCTGACCTGGTGAGTCCATCCCCTTCCATAAAGTTAAAAAGACAGAAAAGAGTAATGGAGTTAAGAAATTCTCATCTGAAGAAATATAGGAAACGTTTAGGGAAAATAAATTCAAATGTGGAAAAGAAATTCAAGGATGAAGCTAACTCTGTTAAGAGCATGTTTTCCCCGGTTACCACACCTGACCACCTGGAAGCCAAGTGGCAGTGGCGGAAATGGCCAAAGAGAGGACAAAGGATTTTACAAAACGGCACAAAGTGTACCGGAGGAGCCATGGAGGGCTGGGGAAGACCAGAGCAGGAGTGGTGACCGCTCCGTCCATGGAACCCAGAGCCGGTACACCCATATGGCCACTTGGTCGCAGTAAAGGTGAGCTACTTGCGTCACTCACTAATGTCTGCCAAATGTTTTTCAGGCGATGAAGGGAGATGGAATCTGGACATTTGACCCTGGCGGAAAACTGCCTGAGTGGACCTGGAGAGGGGGGCCCTCCTGGTGGCTGCTGGACATAGGCCGCTCAGCCCTCCCGAGGTCAGAGCTGAGGAGGAGGGTGTGTGGCATCCCAAGGGGCTGCCCAAGAAAATGGCTGCCGGGTCCTTCAACAAATGGGAGCTGAAAACACTACATTTCCCAGCAGGCCACAGTAACACCTGAACGAAGTCAGGCAATGGGGACTAACGAACAGCTGAAAGCCATTTTGAGGCCTATTTAAAGGGCTGAATCCCATCACACTGCGAGAGGAGTAGGAACGTGTTTGGGAAGGAGTTGCTGTATTTGTTTGGAGAGTGAAACTGTGAAGTCGATTGACTAGCCAGTATTTGGAGAGAGAGAGTGTTTGTTGGATTGTTTTGTGTATGAACATTGGATTGTTTTGAGGACCCCCTTTGGATTTGACTACGGACTGGATTGCGGAACTGCCTTGGATTTGGATTGGATTTGGACATTGACGACGAGATAGGATTGCGGACTTTATGTGTTTGTATTCCCCCGAAGACCCCACCCTTTGTTTTGTGTTGTCAAATAACTGTTGATTAAATCATTGTTTTGTTTTTGAATACTGCCTCCTCCTTGTTCTTGCACTTGCCTACGCCCTATGCAAGGTCCGTGAGTGTCGCCCAACCCCTGGGGACGCCACATATGGTGGAGGATGCGGGCAGAGGGCATCACTTACAGGCAAGAGGAGGTAGTGCAGCAGGATTTATTTTTTGAATTGTGGAAAGGAAAAGGCACGCTGATGGAAGGTGACTGGACAGTAGGCCCAGCCATGGAGGCTTGGAACAAGGAGCAGGCCCAATTGGCACAAAGTGGTGCCCCGTGGTGCATATGCTGTATGGAGTATGGCCACCAACCCAGTGAGTGTTCCAGGAGAGAAGAAGTGGGCTGGAAAGACCCAAAGGAGAGACCAGAAACGAAAGAAGTCGGAGAGAAAAATGGCCACCCCTGCTCTGTGGTGCCCCTAGGAAAAAAGGAAAAAGATCCCAGGTAGGCCTCAAAAACAGCATAAAAATGAAGCAGAGAAATATGCTGTTTTAGAGACCGAGTTGGGAGAGGCGCAAGAGGCGATTCATAAACTGGAGAAGTGTTGTCAGGACCAGAGGGAGGACCTGGTGAAGAACCAGAGACGGGCGGCCATGGTGGAGGACCGATGGCGAGTCACCCTCGGGAGGTCCAACAACTAAAAGATGCCCAGACTGAACTGTACCAGCTGAAGGTGGAGTTGGGGACCTCGGAGGAGCGCCACCTGCTGGCAGTGGGAAATTGCGAGAGGAGCACATTGACTCCTGAGAGTGCTGGGAATCATGGCTGGGGAGCTGGAGAAGGACAAAGCATCCCTGGGCGATGAAGTGAGGCAGGTAGAGGCCCACAACCTGGCGCTCGAAGAGCGGGTGAGTAGCCTAACAAAAAGTTGGAGGAAAAGAACCGACAGTGTCGGGACATCCAGGAGTCCCAAGACCAGGCTAAAGAGGAATATGCCAGGGCCTTGGAGGATGTCCAGACCAGGCTCGCCCAGAAGGAGGCGGAGCTAAGGAGAGAAGCGGAGAACCATGGGTCCGAGGCGGAGCAACTCCGGAGCCAAGTGGAGCAGGAGAGCGAGGGAAGGCGGGAGCTGGAGGCTCAGCTGGAAGAGGTGAAGTTTGTTCTAAAAAACAAGAAGAGAAGATTTTTGTTTTGCAGGAACTGCACCAAACCACCTCTGCAGCCCTCCTGACTGAACAAAAGAAAAATGAAGAGCTCCTGTTTTGAAAGAGCAAGTGCGTAACTTAAAGCAGAGGCTGGACCAAAAGAAGCCCAGCAGCGGGCCACGGATAACTATTTTCTGAACTCCTGAAAGTAAGAACGGAACTCTGCTGGACCTACAAGACCGACTGGAAGGGGGTGAGTGAAGAGCTGGAATGTGCCAAGTGTGTTCCTGTCACCCAAGACGCTAGCACGCAGGTGGAGGTCTCGCAGCCAGCGGAGCTGGGAGGAGATGATGACCAGACGTTGGAGTCAGAGCGGGATAGATGGTCCTCAGTCCCACTCTCGACCTGCAGGACCTTGGAAGGGGACTGGAGGAGCAGTATGCTGACGAGGAGCTATGGTTGGACCATGGTGTGGAGGAAAACCTCTTGGCCATGGCTGAGGCCGGGTGGAACACCCAACCATCTCCTGACCTGGTGAGTCCATCCCCTTCCATAAAGTTAAAAAGACAGAAAAGAGTAATGGAGTTAAGAAATTCTCATCTGAAGAAATATAGGAAACGTTTAGGAAAATAAATTCAAATGTGGAAAAGAAATTCAAGGATGAAGCTAACTCTGTTAAGAGCATGTTTTCCCGGTTACCACACCTGACCACCTGGAAGCCAAGTGGCAGTGGCGGAAATGGCCAAAGAGAGGACAAAGGACGACAAAAAGCGGCACAAAGTGTACGGAGGAGCCATGGAGGGCTGGGGAAGACCAGAGCAGGAGTGGTGACCGCTCCGTCCATGGAACCCAGAGCCGGTACACCCATATGGCCACTTGGTCGCAGTAAAGGTGAGCTACTTGCGTCACTCACTAATGTCTGCCAAATGTTTTTCAGGCGATGAAGGGAGATGGAATCTGGACATTTGACCCTGGCGGAAAACTGCCTGAGTGGACCTGGAGAGGGGGCCTCCTGGTGGCTGCTGGACATAGGCCGCTCAGCCCTCCCGAGGTCAGAGCTGAGGAGGAGGTGTGTGGCATCCCAAGGGGCTGCCCAAGAAAATGGCTGCCGGGTCCTTCAACAAATGGGAGCTGAAAACACTACATTTCCCAGCAGGCCACAGTAACACCTGAACGAAGTCAGGCAATGGGGACTAACGAACAGCTGAAAGCCATTTTGAGGCCTATTTAAAGGGCTGATCCCATCACACTGCGAGAGGAGTAGGAACGTGTTTGGGAAGGAGTTGCTGTATTTGTTTGGAGAGTGAAACTGTGAAGTCGATTGACTAGCCAGTATTTGGAGAGAGAGAGTGTTTGTTGGATTGTTTTGTGTATGAACATTGGATTGTTTTGAGGACCCCCTTTGGATTTGACTACGGACTGGATTGCGGAACTGCCTTGGATTTGGATTGGATTTGGACATTGACGACGAGATAGGATTGCGGACTTTATGTGTTTGTATTCCCCCGAAGACCCCACCCTTTGTTTTGTGTTGTCAAATAACTGTTGATTAAATCATTGTTTTGTTTTTGAATACTGCCTCCTCCTTGTTCTTGCACTTGCCTACGCCCTATGCAAGGTCCGTGAGTGTCGCCCAACCCCTGGGGACGCCACATATGGTGGAGGATGCGGGCAGAGGGCATCACTTACAGGCAAGAGGAGGTAGTGCAGCAGGATTTATTTTTTGAATTGTGGAAAGGAAAAGGCACGCTGATGGAAGGTGACTGGACAGTAGGCCCAGCCATGGAGGCTTGGAACAAGGAGCAGGCCCAATTGGCACAAAGTGGTGCCCCGTGGTGCATATGCTGTATGGAGTATGGCCACCAACCCAGTGAGTGTTCCAGGAGAGAAGAAGTGGGCTGGAAAGACCCAAAGGAGAGACCAGAAACGAAAGAAGTCGGAGAGAAAAATGGCCACCCCTGCTCTGTGGTGCCCCCTAGGGAAAAGAGGAAAAAGATCCCAGGTAGGCCTCAAAAACAGCATAAAAATGAAGCAGAGAAATATGCTGTTTTAGAGACCGAGTTGGGAGAGGCGCAAGAGGCGATTCATAAACTGGAGAAGTGTTGTCAGGACCAGAGGGAGGACCTGGTGAAGAACCAGAGACGGGGCGGCCATGGTGGAGGACCGATGGCGAGTCACCCTCCGGGAGGTCCAACAACTAAAAGATGCCCAGACTGAACTGTACCAGCTGAAGGTGGAGTTGGGGACCTCGGAGGAGCGCCACCTGCTGGCAGTGGGGAAATTAAGTAGAGGAGCACATTGACTCCTGAGAGTGCTGGGAATCATGGCTGGGGAGCTGAGAAGGACAAAGCATCCCTGGGCGATGAAGTGAGGCAGGTAGAGGCCCACAACCTGGCGCCGAAGAGCGGGTGAGTAGCCTAACAAAAAAGTTGGAGGAAAAGAACCGACAGTGTCGGGACATCCAGGAGTCCCAAGACCAGGCTAAAGAGGAATATGCCAGGGCCTTGGAGGATGTCCAGACCAGGCTCGCCCAGAAGGAGGCGGAGCTAAGGAGAGAAGCGGAGAACCATGGGTCCGAGGCGGAGCAACTCCGGAGCCAAGTGGAGCAGGAGAGCGAGGGAAGGCGGGAGCTGGAGGCTCAGCTGGAAGAGGTGAAGTTTGTTCTAAAAAACAAGAAGAGAAGATTTTTGTTTTGCAGGAACTGCACCAAACCACCTCTGCAGCCCTCCTGACTGAACAAAAGAAAAATGAAGAGCTCCCTGTTTTGAAAGAGCAAGTGCGTAACTTAAAGCAGAGGCTGGACCAAAAAGAAGCCCAGCAGCGGGCCACGGATAACTATTTTTCTGAACTCCTGAAAGTAAGAACGGAGACTCTGCTGGACCTACAAGACCGACTGGAAGGGTGAGTGAAGAGCTGGAATGTGCCAAGTGTGTTCCTGTCACCCAAGACGCTAGCACGCAGGTGGAGGTTCTGAGCCAGCGGAGCTGGGAGGAGATGATGACCAGACGTTGGAGTCAGAGCGGATAGATGGTCCTCAGTCCCACTCGACCTGCAGGACCTTGGAAGGGGACTGGAGGAGCAGTATGCTGACGAGGAGCTATGGTTGGACCATGGTGGGAGGAAACCTCTTGGCATGGCTGAGGCCGGGTGGAACACCCAACCATCTCCTGACCTGGTGAGTCCATCCCCTTCCATAAAGTTAAAAAGACAGAAAAGAGTAATGGAGTTAAGAAATTCTCATCTGAAGAAATATAGGAAACGTTTAGGGAAAATAAATTCAAATGTGGAAAAGAAATTCAAGGATGAAGCTAACTCTGTTAAGAGCATGTTTTCCCCGGTTACCACACCTGACCACCTGGAAGCCAAGTGGCAGTGGCGGAAATGGCCAAAGAGAGGACAAAGGATCGACAAAACGGCACAAAGTGTACCGAGGAGCCATGGAGGGCTGGGGAAGACCAGAGCAGGAGTGGTGACCGCTCCGTCCATGGAACCCAGAGCCGGTACACCCATATGGCCACTTGGTCGCAGTAAAGGTGAGCTACTTGCGCTCACTCACTAATGTCTGCCAAATGTTTTTTCAGGCGATGAAGGGAGATGGAATCTGGACATTTGACCCTGGCGGAAAACTGCCTGAGTGGACCTGGAGAGGGGGGCCCTCCTGGTGGCTGCTGGACATAGGCCGCTCAGCCCTCCCGAGGTCAGAGCTGAGGAGGAGGGTGTGGGCATCCCAAGGCTGCCCAAGAAAATGGCTGCCGGGTCCTTCAACAAATGGGAGCTGAAAACACTACATTTCCCAGCAGGCCACAGTAACACCTGAACGAAGTCAGGCAATGGGGACTAACGAACAGCTGAAAGCCATTTTGAGGCCTATTTAAAGGGCTGAATCCCATCACACTGCGAGAGGAGTAGGAACGTGTTTGGGAAGGAGTTGCTGTATTTGTTTGGAGAGTGAAACTGTGAAGTCGATTGACTAGCCAGTATTTGGAGAGAGAGAGTGTTTGTTGGATTGTTTTGTGTATGAACATTGGATTGTTTTGAGGACCCCCTTGGATTTGACTACAGACTGGATTGTGGAACTGCCTTGGATTTGGATTGGATTTGGACATTGACGATGAGATAGGATTGCGGACTTTATGTGTTTGTATTCCCCCGAAGACCCCACCCTTTGTTTTGTGTTGTCAAATAACTGTTGATTAAATCATTGTTTTGTTTTTGAATACTGCCTCCTCCTTGTTCTTGCACTTGCCTACGCCTCTGCAAGGTCCGTGAGTGTCGCCCAACCCCTGGGACGCCACATATGGTGGAGGATGCGGGCAGAGGGCATCACTTACAGGCAAGAGGAGGTAGTGCAGCAGGATTTATTTTTTGAATTGTGGAAAGGAAAAGGCACGCTGATGGAAGGTGACTGGACAGTAGGCCCAGCCATGGAGGCTTGGAACAAGGAGCAGGCCCAATTGGCACAAAGTGGTGCCCCGTGGTGCATATGCTGTATGGAGTATGGCCACCAACCCAGTGAGTGTTCCAGGAGAGAAGAAGTGGGCTGGAAAGACCCAAAGGAGAGACCAGAAACGAAAGAAGTCGGAGAGAAAAAATGGCCACCCCTGCTCTGTGGTGCCCCCTAGGGAAAAGAGGAAAAAGATCCCAGGTAGGCCTCAAAAACAGCATAAAAATGAAGCAGAGAAATATGCTGTTTTAGAGACCGAGTTGGGAGAGGCGCAAGAGGCGATTCATAAACTGGAGAAGTGTTGTCAGGACCAGAGGAGGACCTGGTGAAGAACCAGAGACGGGCGGCCATGGTGGAGGACCGATGGCGAGTCACCCTCCGGGAGGTCCAACAACTAAAAGATGCCCAGACTGAACTGTACCAGCTGAAGGTGGAGTTGGGGACCTCGGAGGAGCGCCACCTGCTGGCAGTGGGGAATTGCGAGAGGGAGCACATTGACTCCTGAGAGTGCTGGGAATCATGGCTGGGGAGCTGGAGAAGGACAAAGCATCCCTGGGCGATGAAGTGAGGCAGGTAGAGGCCCACAACCTGGCGCTCGAAGAGCGGGTGAGTAGCCTAACAAAAAAGTTGGAGGAAAAGAACCGACAGTGTCGGGACATCCAGGAGTCCCAAGACCAGGCTAAAGAGGAATATGCCAGGGCCTTGGAGGATGTCCAGACCAGGCTCGCCCAGAAGGAGGCGGAGCTAAGGAGAGAAGCGGAGAACCATGGGTCCGAGGCGGAGCAACTCTGGAGCCAAGTGGAGCAGGAGAGCGAGGGAAGGCGGGAGCTGGAGGCTCAGCTGGAAGAGGTGAAGTTTGTTCTAAAAAAACAAGAAGAGAAGATTTTTGTTTTGCAGGAACTGCACCAAACCACCTCTGCAGCCCTCCTGACTGAACAAAAGAAAAATGAAGAGCTCCCTGTTTTGAAAGAGCAAGTGCGTAACTTAAAGCAGAGGCTGGACCAAAAAGAAGCCCAGCAGCGGGCCACGGATAACTATTTTTCTGAACTCCTGAAAGTAAGAACGGAGACTCTGCTGGACCTACAAGACCGACTGGAAGGGGTGAGTGAAGAGCTGGAATGTGCCAAGTGTGTTCCTGTCACCCAAGACGCTAGCACGCAGGTGGAGGTCTCGCAGCCAGCGGAGCTGGGAGGAGATGATGACCAGACGTTGGAGTCAGAGCGGGATAGATGGTCCTCAGTCCCACTCGACCTGCAGGACCTTGGAAGGGGACTGGAGGAGCAGTATGCTGACGAGGAGCTATGGTTGGACCATGGTGTGGAGGAAAACCTCTTGGCCATGGCTGAGGCCGGGTGGAACACCCAACCATCTCCTGACCTGGTGAGTCCATCCCCTTCCATAAAGTTAAAAAGACAGAAAAGAGTAATGGAGTTAAGAAATTCTCATCTGAAGAAATATAGGAAACGTTTAGGGAAAATAAATTCAAATGTGGAAAAGAAATTCAAGGATGAAGCTAACTCTGTTAAGAGCATGTTTTCCCCGGTTACCACACCTGACCACCTGGAAGCCAAGTGGCAGTGGCGGAAATGGCCAAAGAGAGGACAAAGGACGACAAAACGGCACAAAGTGTACCGGAGGAGCCATGGAGGGCTGGGGAAGACCAGAGCAGGAGTGGTGACCGCTCCGTCCATGGAACCCAGAGCCGGTACACCCATATGGCCACTTGGTCGCAGTAAAGGTGAGCTACTTGCGTCACTCACTAATGTCTGCCAAATGTTTTTTCAGGCGATGAAGGGAGATGGAATCTGGACATTTGACCCTGGCGGAAAACTGCCTGAGTGGACCTGGAGAGGGGGGCCCTCCTGGTGGCTGCTGGACATAGGCCGCTCAGCCCTCCCGAGGTCAGAGCTGAGGAGGAGGGTGTGTGGCATCCCAAGGGGCTGCCCAAGAAAATGGCTGCCGGGTCCTTCAACAAATGGGAGCTGAAAACACTACATTTCCCAGCAGGCCACAGTAACACCTGAACGAAGTCAGGCAATGGGGACTAACGAACAGCTGAAAGCCATTTTGAGGCCTATTTAAAGGGCTGAATCCCATCACACTGCGAGAGGAGTAGGAACGTGTTTGGGAAGGAGTTGCTGTATTTGTTTGGAGAGTGAAACTGTGAAGTCGATTGACTAGCCAGTATTTGGAGAGAGAGAGTGTTTGTTGGATTGTTTTGTGTATGAACATTGGATTGTTTTGAGGACCCCCTTTGGATTTGACTACGGACTGGATTGCGGAACTGCCTTGGATTTGGATTGGATTTGGACATTGACGACGAGATAGGATTGCGGACTTTATGTGTTTGTATTCCCCCGAAGACCCCACCCTTTGTTTTGTGTTGTCAAATAACTGTTGATTAAATCATTGTTTTGTTTTTGAATACTGCCTCCTCCTTGTTCTTGCACTTGCCTACGCCCTATGCAAGGTCCGTGAGTGTCGCCCAACCCCTGGGGACACCACAATATATACATCCCTATTATTGGGTTGCGTACCTAGGTCTTTAAAAGTGGCAGTAATCAAGCCTCTTCTAAAGAAACCAAATCTTGATCCTGTTAATCTGAAGAACTATAGGCCCATTTCAAATCTGCCCTTTTTGTCAAAAATTTTAGAGAAATCTGTAGCTCAACAATTAACTGCTTTCCTAAAAACTAATAATCTGTATGAAACACTACAATCAGGTTTTAGACCAAACCATAGCACTGAGACAGCACTTATTAAAGTTGTAAATGACTTACTGTTAGCATTGGACACTGGTTGTGTTTCTGTTCTAGTGCTCCTTGAGATAAGTGCTGCTTTTGACACTATTGACCACCAGATTCTCCTTCATAGGCTAGAAAACCTGGTTGGTTTGCGTGGATGGGCACTCTCATGGTTTAAATCATACTTATCAGACAGGTTTCAATTTGTGCAATTAGATCAAGAGTTCTCTGACTACTCTCAGGTTAAATATGGTATTCCACAAGGCTCAGTGCTGGGGCCATTACTGTTCTCATTATACTTGCTACCACTGGGAAATGTTATTCGTAAACATGGTGTGAAACAACCCACTAACCTTTTCTTTCCCAATGTTACAGGTATGATATGCAGACGCCTGCAATGATGTCTATTGCCGTTTTACTGCACTGATCTTGTGCGCAAACTATGATTGTTTTTACCTTGTATTAATGCACATCTTGTAAGTCGCTCTGGATAAGAGTGTCTGCTAAATGCTTAAAATGTAAATGTAAATGTAATTTCCATTGCTATGCAGATGATACACAGCTGTACATATCAATGAAACCAGGTGAAATACTTAAACTCACTCAATTAGAGGCTTGTATCTCTGATATAAAGAATTGGATGACAGTAAATTTCCTGCTTTTAAATTCAGATAAAACAGAGATGTTGGTTTTGGGCCCCAAAAACTTAAGGAACAAGTTGGATCTGCAGTTAAATGCAGGTGATTGCATAATTACATCAAGTCTTATGGTTAAGAACCTTGGTTTTATTATTGATCAGGACCTTACATTTGACACTCATATTAAAAACACTTCCAGAGTAGCTTTCTTTCACCTAAGAAACATAGCTAAAATTCTGCACATTCTGTCATTAGAGGATGCTAAAACCTTGCTTTTGTCGCATTGAGGCTAGACTATTGTAATGCCTTATTATCCGGCTCCTCTAGTAGCTCTCTAAAGAGTCTTCAACTAGTACAGAATACAGCGGCACGTATTTTGACTAGATCCAAGAAGTATGAGCACATTACTCCAGTGTTAGCATCACTACATTGGCTTCCTATTAAATATCGGGCTGATTATAAAGCACTGTTGCTGACTTTTAAAGCAGTAAACGGACTTGCACCTTTATATCTGACCGAAATGATTGCCCCCTATAAGCCGACACGACTGCTTCGTTCACAAGAAGCCGGCCATCTATTACTCCCTAGAATTTTGAAAAGCACAGCTGGTGGTAGAGCCTTCTCTTTTAGAGCTCCTCTGTTGTGGAACGGTTTACCAAGGCATGTTAGGGATTCGGACACAGTTTCAATTTCTAAGTGTAAAATAAAAACATCTTTTCAGCCTAGCCTACTGCCAAACATAGTCTAGGTGGAGAGATGGAGAAGGCCGTGCCCTAGTGTCTTATGGAGTGAGAAACTTTCAATACTGTCACCTCCTCAATGTGTTACCACCACTGTTATGCTGGTTATCCTTGATCAGGTGTGGATGGTTTGGAACTCTCATGGCTGCGTGTTTTCTCTGTCCCTCTCCTAATAGGTATGCTGCCATAGCTTACACCTGTTGGGGCTATCTGTATATTTCCTATGCTTGTGCTCCCCTGCTCTTACATAATGCTACTGGCTATAACACTGCTTTTTTTTCTGACTGCATGTTCTCTTCTCTGCCTCGGCCTCTGACTCGGGGGCATCTGCCCCCGAACCCTAGATCCTGCGAGAAGTGTGAGCTGCCCCCATCAACCCTCACCCGCACGCCTAGCCCCCCAGCTCTGACTACCTAACTCAGGAGGGGCAAAGTCTTTCAGCCCTGAGCCACCTTGGACTGACCATGACATGGTCTTTTTTGGACATACCTTGTGCCGGCCAGAAGAGGATGGGCTCCCCCCCCTTTTAGTCTGGTTCCTCCCAAGGTTTCTCCCTACCAAGGGAGTTTTTCCTTGCCACTGTTGCCTTTAGGCTTGCTTTTGGGGGGGTCTAGGCCTGGGTTCCCCCTCTGTTAAGCGTTTTGTGACAATTCTATTGTGAAAAGCGCTATACAAATAAATTTGATTTGATTTGATTTGATATTAGGAAGTTTTTCTTTACACAGAGAGTTGACAATGCCTGGAACAGCTTGCCAGGTCGGGTAGTAGAGGCAGAAATACTTGTGTTATTCAAGTCCAGGCTAGATGTAGTACTAGATACTCTTTAGATTATGACGAGCCTAGATGGACTGAACGGCCCGTTCTCCTCATTATGTATTCTTATGTTCTTATGTCTCTCCGTCTCCTTCTCCCTCTCTCCCTCTCTCTCTCTCTTGTTCTATGTCTCCTCTCTCTCCCTCTCCTTCTCCCTCTCTCTTTCACTCTCTCTCTCTCTCCCTCTCCCCCTCACTCTGCAGTGTATTTACATTTGCGTGCAGCTCAATTCATGAAATAAGTGTACACATAATCGGGCGCTCCATCTGTTTTAAACACGTTGATGTCATTACAGGATGAACGTTATAACATCCCTCCTGATAACGAGGGATGTTTCTTTTTCACGAAGTCAGGCTGAAGTAACGCTTCGTTCTTAACGACTTGTGATGATCACTTCTGATAGGGTTTTGAAAAAAAGAGAATATAGAGCTCTTGTGGCCTTATCGCAGTACAGAGACACGCTTGGCATTGCAGGAAGAGTCAAATGGAAACCAGACCTAATTTGGATAAATTCTCTCTGGTTTTATAATCCCCTCAGTGCCAGAGAGGAGAGTGGCTCTGGTAAGCAGGCTTGATTTCCCTGATTGTGAGTTAGAGACAGGGCTCTGATACTTCAGTGCACTTCACGCTGTTTAGGGATCTACACCCATCGGTGATTTCTCTCTGTGCGGTAGAGTGTGTCTAGCTCGGCATCCCTGGCCAGCCGCCCTGCGGTGGAACGAGTCTCCTGTCCTCTCCTCTCCCTCCCTCATTCCTCTCCTCTCCTCTCCTCTCCTGGTCTCCCTCCCTCCCTCCCTTGTTCCTCTCCTCTCCTCTCCCTCTCCCCTCCTCTCCTCTCCTTCCCTCTCCCTCCCTCTCTCTCCCCCCTGGCTCATCTTATTTGCTTAGTTGGACTGTGGTTAACCCCTTGTATCCAAGCCATCATGTTCTTGTGAGTGATTGGTGCTGCTGAAAAGCAACCAACATTGGATGGTGGTAGGTAGGTGAGTGGGGACTTGTAAGATGGAAATAGCTGTGGTCTGTTTGTTCTATGCATTTTAGTCATATTTTTCACATTGCATGAAGAGGGCATACAAATCAATTACTGTCTTATGAATTGGTGAGGTGATTTAAGCTGACATCCAATCAAAGTGTAGCAATTAATTCATTAGGATCCAGGTGGGGCATGAGGGTCAGATGCCTGTGGGTGACCAGTTGACCCTACTTGTACTGTACATGTCATTGTGCACTGAGGCACAGTTATAGGTTTGCACAGAGCAGTTTAGTGACACTCAAGTGCTAATTTATCAGGGTTATTTAGAAACCATGATTTATACACCACCCTCTATGGCTTAATATCCACATTCTTTAGGTTTAGAGCAGTTGTTCTTCCTGCCTTGTGATCTATATATACATTATCTCTCTCCTCCCTGTGTGTTCATCTTATCCCTCCCCCTTCAAAACCTCCCCCCTCTCTTCCACTCCTCGCCATGAATTTATTTATTTAAATATTCAGGAGATAAGATGCCCTCCACAGATTATTCTCCACCCCCCCCCACGAGGGCATTCGTTCCTTCTGATCTATCAGATGAAACATCATGTCCATCTTTTACGCCCCCCGCAACACCCCCCAAGCCTCACTAGATTCTGTTTGGGAAGAGATTACAGGGATCTAAATGTAGAATTTGATTTGGAAGGGGCCAATTTAACCTGTGTGAACTACCCTCCAACACCCCCATGCTGTCCCCTCCTGCCTAATGGAGGGTGGCAGTGGCTCAGTGGTTAGTGACACAAGCTGGCAAGTGGAGGGTTGCTGGTTCAAATCCCAGGAAGGCCAAACCAAAAAAAGAAATGAACTGGAAATCAGAGGGAGGCTAGTTCACTTCCTGGGGCACTGCTGAGGTGCCCTTGAGCAAGGCACTGAACCCCTAAACTGCTCCAGGGGCACTGTACTATGGCTGACCCTGCGCTCTGACCTCTCTTAGGAGCGATAGACAAAAATACACATTCCAATTACTTTGTGTAACATGACAATAAAAATATTCTATTCTTCTAGTTTGTCCCGTGTCCCTACTCTAAAAATACATCTTTAGTTAATTAACTTGTTTCTTTTTTGGTTGAAAGCTGAGTGATGACCTGATCTGGGAATTTGTGAGTATTCCTGCTGGAATGTGGAACGACCGTCCAGTTGACTGAGCGTGGTGTTGGCACCGATTCGGGCTGGCTCAGAATGCAGAAAGAAATAGGTTGGTGTAGAAAGCTGTTTGTGGTAAAGTGCAGTAAAATGAGAAGCTGGCTAAGTAGCGCACCCTCAAGCGCACGTCAGAGCAAACAGGAAGCAATGTTCCAGTCCTGGTGTTCTGGTGTCAGGACAGGAGGCGTCTCCACGGAGAGGCTGGCTCAGTCACACGTTCCCACAGGTCCTGTGATTGGTGCTCTGGGGTTTGTGTGGCCTGATTCCCCCGGCCTCATTGGTACAGATTGTGTGTCTGTGCACGTGTCCGTCAGATCTCGGTTTACCAACATTTTACTGCTTTTGCAGTAATGATGGGGGATGAAAGTTTAATGGACGGGAAAGAAGGAATGTTCCATCACTGTGTAATGCACTGAAGGCTGAAGGTCAGGTGATAGGTGCACCTGTCACTTGTGCCATGCGATGGAGCGGGAGGGAAACACTCACAGACGGACTGATACAGAGACAGACGTGGGTCAGTTTTATTGCTGTGACAAAACCTTTTGTTGAATGTTTTGGAAAGTCTGAATAGCCTTGTGACAAGTTGTTTGAATGCCTTTATTTTACAGTGAGTGAACACACAAGCCCAGGCCCGACAAACGCAAAAAAGTGTGTAAGTAAAGAGGAATCCCTTCATTTGAGCATCACCCAATGCCAGGTAATCCCAGCATGCTGAACTGTCTTCTTTTCATTTATTTTACTGTGACGAATGAGTGGAACAGATGCAAGTGAAAACAGATTATTCTTTACAATTCAAATTCAAACTGTAAAATGGTTTTTCAAAAAATCAAACAACTCAAACTATTTCTCAAACTACCCCCAAAATGAATTCTGCATATTGTCAATGCAGGACTACAAAGGTTTACAATGACACAATGATACAGGTTTTAATGCAACAATAATAAGTTAATATCTAAATGAGAAAGGAGCAGACACCTCTCCCTCAAAGAAAGGGGTTGGTATTGAGGGGGTGATTAGAGATGAAGGTGAAATCGATCTCATATAAAATGGAAAAAACAAACAAACCTTGCACTGCATATTAATGCAGAAGTTTAGTATTTACAGGTTTCAAAAGTTCGAAAGAATATGAATCTAGTTGTGGTGGTCCCAGGTTCCCTCTCTAGGACAGTCACTGTTGAGTTACCTTCACGGCACGGGAACCTAAAAACAGGTGAGAAAAAGGTGTCATGCCCTCCTCGATTACACGGATCACGTCTCAGTGTTTAACTTTGGTCACATCATGTCACTTTACACCCATGGTTCAATTAATCTTTTAATTGGTAACAATCCCACGTCATTGTTTTAAAATCAACCATATCCTGTATCACGTGCCGCTTGGTTGTCACTTCTGAGCCTGGCTCAGGTTCATTTGCGTCATTCCCAGTGTGTATGACGCAGACTACAGGCCAAATGCATTTCTTGATTCAGAATGTAATCTCTTATTTAATGCCGTCTTAGTAGTCGATGTAGTCGACAAATTGTTGCCATCATTATTTTACAGACCAATTATTGCTGATCATTAAGACTGTATATAATTCATTTCGGACCTCTGATGGATTTTCATTTCGGAGCAGCTATCATGGATTAATGACAACAATTGTACTGATATTATGTTTAATGTTATATAATGTGAGACATTGCTGGAAACACAGTGTGTGTGTGCCTGCGTGCGTGTGTGTGTGCCTGCGTGCGTATATGTGTGCATGCGTGTGTGTGTGCGTGCATGAGTGCGGATGTGTGTGTATGTGTGTGCGTGTGTGTGCATGCGTTTTTTAGTGTGTGTGTGAATTAAGTTGTTAGTCTCCATGCCGCTGTCACAGTCACTGCACAACATCCCGAACAACTCTGTTTGTGACTTTAAGCCTCCGTCAGAAGGACTGACTTATTTTAACGGGGGGTACGGTCATGCAGGGGGAGAGGAAAGATATCCAGAGATTCAAGTGAAGGGGTGACCTGAAGTGAGAACAGTGGGAGAGAGAGATTCTCATACAAAGAGAGAGAGACAGACAGAAAGAGAGAGAGAGAGAGAGAGAGAGAGGGAGGGAGGGAGTTTGAATGATACAGTAGCGAGAGAAGGATGGGTTCTGGGTGACAGAGGGAGGGACAGAGAGCAAGGGGGAGGTCTCAGAGAGAGAGAGAGAGAGAGAGAGAGAGAGAGAGAGAGAGAGAGAGAGAGAGAGGAGAGAGAGGGAGGGAGGGGGAGGGAGGGAGGAGGGAGGGAGGGAGAGGGAGAGAGAGAGAGAGAGAGAGAGAGAGAGAGAGAGAGAGAGAGAGAGAGAGAGAGAGAGAGAGAGGAGAGAGAGAGAGAGAGAGAGAGAGAGAGAGAGAGAGAGAGAGAGAGAGAGAGGGAGCATGTAAAGCATGTTGCTAGTGTTGGCTCTGTAATTCACTGTGAGCAGCGAACGGAGAGGGAGTCTCTCTCTCACACACACACACACACACTCACTCACACACACACACACACACACACACGGATTGAGAGAGCTACCTGGCTCTGGAGATAGACACTCACTCAACACGCTCACACACACATACACACACACACACCCACACACGCTCACACACACACAGAGGCTGGCTGTGGGGCTTTTGCACTGAAGTGGAGCTGGGAAAGTGAAGGGAATCTCTGGACCTGCTCGGCCAACCACGGGACAACGAGAGGCACTGTGTGTGCTGTAGGTGACAATAACCTGCGGACGCTCCCATCCACCACCTCCACCACCTTCCCTCACTCCATTCATCCTTTTCTTTCTCTCTCCTCTCCCCCTCTCACCCCACTTGGGCTCTGAAGGACAGCTGGAGGCGGTGGTAGCACGCCTGGGAGAGCTGTTGCTCGTTGTCTCAGAGCTCTCTCTCTCTCCGATGAGTACGGAGGCGTGCTTCTCCCTCCCTCTCTCTCTCCTCCTCCTTCTCTCTCTCTCCCTCTCCCCCGCCCCTGAATGTCACCTCTATCCCTGGTAGCTGCTGGAATTTACAAACACTCTCTCGGGGGGTAGGTGAGAGGGGGGGAGGGCATGCCAGGGGAGCCAGACAGGAGAGAGCCTGCCCGATCCCTTCCTTCCCTCCCTCCATTTCCCACTCCTCTCCCCTCCTCTCCTCCCTCTGTTTCCTACTCCTCTCTCCTTCCTCTCATCCCTCTCTCTCTGGAGGTGAGATCCTGGGATAATCAAGGTTTTTAAAAAAATATTTTGGGGGTGGAAAGTTGACAATTGGCGGGGGCAGAAAAAGCTGCATCGCGGCCGACTGCTCCTGCTGCTCCTGCGTGTCAGAGCTGCTCGTGGAAACAGCGCCGGACTCTAAGCTGCTCGTGGAAACAGCGCTGGACTCTCAGACCTGCTCCTGTTTGAGGAAGTTACATGAATCCCTTGTTGAGAGTATTATGATGGGGGGCATTTCAAACTTTGCTGCTGTGTGTGTGTTTGTGTGTGTGTGTGTGTGATGGTCCTAACCGGGCTGGACGGACTCGCATGACGGACTCCAGGACGCACACATGTCACGTCTCTTTGCCTCCTTTTCTCCCCAACAATGTGACTTGTTGTTTTAGATTTTTTAATCTCGTTTTGGTGGCACGCGTTTCATCGTGTGGTGGTTGGGGGAAAATTGTGACGTATCGGGCGACACCTCCTGAACAACGAAAACAACGAATCATATTCTTCTCCAGGACGTTGCCCCCCCCTGCCCCCCCGCTCCAGCCTCGACTTGCTGCAGTCCTCCTCCGCTCCTCACCGGCGTGGGAGGGGGGCATTGTTAAAGAGCCCCCGCCGTAGGTGACAGGGGCGAGATGGCGGCCCTCGCCAGCTCCCTGATCCGTCAGCGGAGGGAGGTCAAGGACCCGCAGGCAAACCGGCAGGTGGCCAACAAGCGCAAGCCGTGCCCGAAGAGCAACAAGTCGCTGTGCCAGAAGCAGATCCTGATCCTCATCTCCAAGGTGCGGCTCTGCAGTGCACGCAGGAGGAGGCTGGACAAGAGACCCGGTAAGTCTGAGAGCACCCCCCGCCCCCCCCAACTCCGTCCCCCAACTCCGTCCCCCTGGGGGCTCTGTGTGTGCTCACACCTGGGGGCTCACACCTCACACACAAGTGCTCAGTGATCTACCCAACTCCATGCTGGAGCAGTTAAGTATTGGAGAATAGTGGTTCTATGTGGCTCAGTAGGTAGAGCACGGTGCAGACAACACTTGTGGGCCCATTGGGACTGAAATGCATATACTGAAATATGTGTGCATTCACTATTGCAAGTCGCTTTGGATAAAGGCATCTGCTAAATGGCATATATTATACATATATATATAAATGATCAAAACAAAGTGAAAAGTTTCAGATTGAGTGGGGGTCAGGGTGCTGGGGGTATTGTTATAATAACAATAACTGGAGCAATGTTTGGAGTAATGTTCCCATCTTGCCTTGCACTTTTTTGATGAAAAATCTAAAATAATGAAGCTGTTGTTAGATTTAGACAATTATTGCATCATGTGTCATAGCACACAAAGCTATTGTAGTGCATGCCCATTGAAGCAACCTGATGTGACACAATAATATACTGGCAAATAAAACTGTCCAAAACACATTTACGTTTGTGGGGTAATTCACCATTAAGAATGGTCTAGAGGCAGCTAGTAACAGTCACTGTGCACAGATTCTGATTTCTGTACACGGAAATAGCTGAAAATCTAAATTCTGTGCAGGAAAAATGCGCTTTTCAGTCACACAATACTAATGTTTCAGTGTTCTCCTGGCACATTTTTGTGATATCACAAATAAATCCTTACCATTGGGAAAATATTAAGTTGTCATACTCAAATGTTTAATTAAATATGGCATGTTGAGTCTTTTTAAATGAATGTTAACCAGCAGGGCTATAAATTATTAAGCATTAAGGTGAAAGCACTTTTAAAAAGCATTGCTCAATCCTACCACAAATACCTTTAAATGTAAATGTCCTGGGCACTTTATAATAATGCAAGTGAAATCATGAATTTGTTTAAAATGGAATAAAGAAAAAAAAGAGCCGCACACAGCACAAGATTCAAATGTTTGACTGCGTGAAACTTCTTTCCCCGCAAGAGAGTTTCAGTATAATTTGGGGGTAAGAAATTGTTCTAATTTTAGTTGACTTTGTTTAAAACTGCAACTCTGGACCACAGAAGGTCCATAACCTCATTACTGAATCTTCTCACGAGGGTCTAAAATTGCATAAGCGTACTATGACAACAACAATTATAATATCACTGGTCAGTGCAGAACTTAGTTTGGGGAGGGAATGTAAAGTGTTTTTATAGACATGTGTCTCCGTGGCTGATGAAAAGCCTTCATCTGGCACAGAATTTTTCTCAAAATTGTCATGGTGTTGCAGCAGTAAAAAAAAACTGCGAGCTCACTCAGATTTGAGACGTTGTCACTATTTTGCTGCGACGCTACGGCTGTGTGTTAAAGTGATGGCATCACTGTTAGATCAGATTACTAGATCAGTTCCTTCTATGTTTTCATTGTCTCATTATTGTTTCAGCTCATTGTTTGTTTTATTTTTTAAATTAGTTGAATTTATTTATACATATTACAAGGACCAATCCCATGCACACAATTCAGTATGTCCTTTCTATTATCAGAACCCCACTGTTGATGCATGGCATTTTACATTGCTACAAGACCTTGATTTTGATCAAATAATGAAAATCCACACAAATGCTTTTTAAAGAGAGCTGGTATCCTCAGTTGCTCCGTGAGAGGGTGAGTGCTGCCAGACTGGGGGCCTGTCCCCCCTCCCTCCCTGCTCTCAGCTGTGGGGATACAGGTTCAGGGGAGGGATGACCCCCCCCAGACCTAATTCACACGGCGGGCAGAGCGTGACTGCAACAGGGCAGGATATTTAGCACATCCCCATGCCGAGTTCAGCGTGGTAATTACCGTACGGTGCTCTGGTTCACCGTGCCGGCTGCGGTAAGCTACACTGCACCATAATCACCGGTGTGAAATATGATAACAACCCATGGCAGGCCCACAAAAATGGCCCCAAAATGTTTGGTTTTGTTGTGTTTTTTCCCCCGCGCCCCCTAAAACTGTTGAGTGCATTACCATCGTCTTATTGTTTTATTATGGTAATTTGAGCCACTGTTTCTCCCTCCCTGCGGGTTTCCTGTCAGCAGAAACACAGGCTGCAGTCAGGCTGATTTAATAGGGTCTCATCCAGGGAGCTGTCCATCTTCTCCATGAGGATGTGTCACGTTTAACTTCTGTCCTTGATCTCTGACCTAGAGCCCCCCTATATCCCCCTGTCAGTTACCCCATTCCTGCCCCAACAGGGGGAGGGAGACATTTATCTCGCTCTCTCTCGATCTCACAGGTTTTTAATGGGGGTGGGGGGAGGGGGATTAGGATTTGGAACTGAATTAGGTTTCATTTGGGGATCACAGTGGGAGATTGATCTGCCACCTTTTCAATCTCAGCCTTGAAGGTTTTCTGAACAGGCCTTGAACTTTGTATGAGTGAGCGTGCGTGTGTTCAAGGGAAAGAGGCCTAGTATGTGTGAATACATTGTGTGAGAGAAATCCAAGAAGTTCAATTGGGGTGAGATCTGGTGACTGTGACGGCCATGGCATATGGTTTACATCGATTTCATGCTCATCAAACCATTCAGTGATTACTCTTGCCCTGTTGATGGGGGCATTGTCATCCTGGAAAAGACCACTCCCATCAGGATAGAAATGCTTCACCATAGGATGAAGGTGATCACTCAGAATGGCTTTGTATTTATTGGCATTTACCTCGAACTCTAAGGGACTGAGTGGACCTAAATCATACTAGGAAAATGCACCCCAGACCATAACAGAGCCACCAGAACCCTTCACT
>JAINUG010000184.1:922500-925000 GCA_029706075.1 Aldrovandia affinis | reverse complement strand
TCAACCGTAAGGCATTATATACCACACAGCTCTCACTGGACTACCCACCAGGTCACCTTGGGTCATGCTGTAAATCAGGGGTTCTAATGAAATGGCTGCCTCCTGTAGCCCCCACCCCCACTCTGTGCTGAGTGTGATATCCCAGCGCAGTCTTATCATTGTGTCCCTCGGGGGTCATGCTGTTTATAAACCCCCTGTTTAACCCTGTCCCTGATCAGTGCTTCCTCCCGCAAGCCTGGGACTGCAGAGACAGTTCACACCTGTTGCTGTATTAATCCCAATGTCAGATAGGGTTGTGGGGTGTGGGGTAGGGGGGTGGAGGGAGACAGGTGTAGAAGGGAAAACAAACCCCACCCCCTCGCCCGCCAACAAGTTAACACGCGACTGGAATCTTTACATAGCTCCATCTCTGTTGCTGTGTCATTTTTAAAGGGCACCTGGCAAGAATTTAAACAATTTCAAAGATAAATAAATCTATCAATACACACCCTCGATAGTAACATGATACCAGTTTTTTTCACTTTTTGACAAGTTTCATTTTACATTTATATTTTAAGCATTTAGCAGATGTTCTTATCCAGAAAAACTTACAAGATGTGAATTAATACATGGTAAGATTGTTTGCGCAAGAGATCAGTGCAGTAATACAGCAATAGACATCATTGTTGGCCGCTGTATACTGTACCTGTAACACCGGGAAGGAAAAGGTTAGTAATTTTTTGTTTTTGTTTTTGTTTGAGACAGTTTTAAACATGTGATGATGATGACAGTGGTGATGACAATTAGTTAAATGTACAGATTTCAGTAGTAATGGCATCTGAAGAGGTGGGCTTAAATGGTTGGGGTTACAAATTAACATGTAAATATGCCTACTTTCAAAGTATGTTCAGGATATAATACAGTCGGGCAATTGCGAACATTTTATCAATCTGACTGGGTGGGAAAATGACTCCAATGTTGAACTCAGACAGTGAGTACGAGACAGAAGATTTGTGGGAACCAACACCAGGCCAGTGTGTGGCTTACAGGTTGACACTGTGGCTCTCATTATCAGAGTCTGACACAAACTCAGAATTGATGTGTCTGCCACCACTCCTGCTCTGTCAGATTTAGATCCCAATCACATCACTAATACAGACTGGTGTACAAGCTAGATAGCTAATGTGAAGGTCCAATTAGCAATCTGAATAAGCAATCTAAGCTAGCTAGCTAATGTTAGCTACATCACAGAGTGAGAATAATTAGCTAGCTAGTGCATACCTTGCAGTGGCAATTTTTTGTTATAGTTTATTGTGGCTAATCACCTAACGTCAGACTTTACCACTGTCACTCCTACCCTGCACTTACCCCCTTACCACATTAGAGCAGCCAGCCACCACACAGCTACACATCTCTGTCTTTTATTGACTTCCATTAGCTCTCTCTTCAGTGAATGCCTGACTCTACATCATGGAATATTGCCAAAAATACAATGCAATAATAATAAAAAAAGGTTTACACTGTTTTAATGTTTTTTGTTGGATTTGTCATATTTCTCTTGTTTGATTTATTATTATTTTTTATTATTATCTCGTTTTTACTGGAACACTAGTGTGCCAGACACCCTTTATCAAGGAAGGAAGGAAGGAATTTGGTAAATTTCCATAAATAGTCACAATAAACTTTGTCTCAAGTTGTTGCTTGTGGGATAATTGCAGCATTTGTAGCCTGTGTTACTGTCCATGTATAAAGTTGAAGATGAATGAATGGTTTAATGGGGTTGTTGTATTTCAGAATCATTGTAATGGCAGATCTGCAGCGTGCGTGTATGATATTCTCAACCCCACACAGCATAGTGTGGCTTGCTGCACAGAATGAAGATATCTCTGTGAGGCTGTTTGTCCTCCCTGTACAGTCATTCCCTTCTTCACTATTTCAAATGCGCATAAACGCCTAACTCTTGTAAAACGTATTTTTTACATTGCAGTTTATGATTGAATGAACAGGATTTCTCTTAGCACAGCATAGAATACTGTGACTCAGAAATTTGAGTTTTTCAAAACCATTAATAGTTTCCTTAGTTTTGTCTCCTTTCCAATTATTTAAATTATATTCTCTGTTAAAGCCACATTTAATTTGAAATTGTTTCAGCTGAACATCACATTTGTATTTGTTTTAGGAACACGTACATTTCTTCTGTATGAAAGAAGGCGGCAATGTTAGCATAATGGTTAAGGGACTGGGCTTGTAATGCAAAGGTTGCAGGTTCGATCCCAGGTGGGGACACTGCTGTTGTACCCTTGAGCAAGGTACTTAACCTGAATTGCTTCAGTAAAATATCCAGCTGTATAAATGGACTGTATGTGAAAGAAATGTGAAACTGTAAGTCACTCTGGATAAGAGCGTCTGCTAATATGCCTGTAATGTAGATCATGCCATACTTAATTGATAATCATCTTGGCGTTGTTCAGAAAGCCGTGATAGCTGGGCTGTGTGAAAATGTGAGCGTAGCCAGTGGATC